>CAJUYI010000491.1:92517-134070 GCA_910591695.1 Galerucella pusilla
CGTCAAATGTCACACTTTCACGTTAAATGTCACACTTTCACGTCAAATGCCAAACTTTCACGTCAAATGGAACACTTTTACGTCAGACATCACACTTTCACGTCAAATGTCATGTTTAATGAAATTCTGTCAGTTCAAATGTTAAAGCAAACATTGAAACATTGAATAATAGCAAAAAAATTCTCAGTTTACACATTTAAAACAATAAATGTCACACTTTCAAGTCGAATATCATACTGTTACGCCAAATATTATATCAAACATTGCAACAGTGAATATGAGCAAAATAATTCTCAATGAACAGATTAAAAACAACGTATGACACACTTTAACGTCAAATGTCAAGTTAAATGACATTCTGTCACGTCAATTGTCATATCAAACATTGAATAAAAGCAAAAAATTCTCAATTTATAGATTAAAAACAATAAGTAAGTTTTAACTCCGACTGAACTATTCACTGTAATAATAGATAAATATTAAGCTTCGAATAAACGAGCAAATTCAACAAATGTACAAGTCGAGTGGTAGACAGAAAACTTCTCGTCAATTAAATCTCATTTCTCGTCTTCGTTCGAAACAGAATATCAAAAACAGATGTTCCGTCATTAATTATATAGCAGCTTATCTCTAATACTCGGGGAAGATTAAGGAGGTATGCGAAATTAGAAAGTCGGTGGGTATCAGATAAAGCTGTTGTCATATTATTATTAAATTTTGCTGTTAGAAAGTAGTTTTTTTCAAGTGAAAAATGTATTAACATCAATTTGCAAGTTAAGTTTTGAGCTTTTATTGAAAAATCTGCTGTATTAAATTCTTTCTCAGCATTATATTCCATGCTGAAGTCCACCATACATCCACCATACAGAAAAATATATATTCATTTCCTAGAATCCTAAACTCCGAGCATTTAAAAAAATAAAAACTAAATAAAGTATAATATTGGAGAGTAAAAAAAAATTTCCTAAAACTGCACACACTGTATATTCAACAAGCCTTGCATACTTAAAATAAACGAATTACCGTCTTAAACAGCTCCTGAGCATCTAATAACTTCCGCTCCTCAGGATGCCTTTGCAGTAGTTAGTTCAAGAACTGCTAACAGGTATAATCTGATGATATTGTATAAACAGACTTCCTGCACAACTAAGGGCTAACTCTTGCAACTTGATGTCCATTATAAAGCATGAAAGGGACTTATGAATTTTGTAAACACCTCCATAATGCTTATAATCCTCTCGAGCAGAGGTCGAGACATATTTGTAACAAAACGTTGGGTTTTAAAGCCTCACAGACAGTGATGCACAGTAAATTATGAGTATTGATGATGACTGAGCAAGAAACATCATAGATGGAAGCATTTATTGAATTTATTAACAAATTGTTTCTAACTACATTTTTGAATGTTAATATGCGTTTATTGGTGGAGATTGGAGGTTGGTTAGATTAGGTTATGGGTCTATACTGCTTAGGATCGTGAGTTTGATGCATTTTGGGAAGCAAATGGGTCGAATCTAGTGTCATATATGGTGGTGTATCTTTTGGCCATGTTGCCATTTCTCCATGCAGACTGTTAAACTTCTTATACCAGTAGTTTTGGATATGGTCAACTCCTGGTATCTACCAATTACTGGTGCTCTTTATAGCTTCGGTTACCTCGCTTGTTGTCAAGTTAACGATAGGCATTGGTTCAATGTTTATTTTTTCCTCCTCAGTTCTCATCCAGTGAAGCTTCTACCATAATAATGAAGACCAGTACTCTGTTAGCTCATCTTTATTTGGAAGACTTTGGTTGCGATTGTTTACTGTATCTCTTAGTTGCTTGTGAAATATCTTATGATTGTTGTTGAATAAGTAATTTTGTTGCTTCATTTTCGTACATTTGACATATCGTGACAAACGTTCGAATTTGGCCTTTAACTTTTGCCTGAATAAATCCATACCTTCACATACATGTTGTGGGTGACCTGTATTTTTATATACATCTTTCCCTCTCTGTTGGTTAAGGACCTAGGCGGTTTCAACTTGTTTTTAAACTCAGTTAACTACCTCAATTCCCTTCTGATGTCTTAAATGGAACTTCCCAGCAAACGGTGCTACCAAGGCTTGAGCTGTTTGTAGCCCTTACCCCGATTGTACTTTGGGAATTGGATTTGTTGATTGTGATTTTGAAGCACTCCCACTGCTCCACAATGGATGACAGTGTGAAGCTGTTCCAGTGCTTGGCAGTCTTTAACATGGCTCTGCAGTAGTGAGTTCACAACTGCTAGTAACTTCTACTTAGTTTCTGAGGAAAGTCTCAGTAACTAGTAGTTCCCTTAGTCCTATTTCCCGGAGGAATTTAAGGATGTCTGCAGGCTTCAACTTAGGTAAATGCTCCTCTTCTATCCAGTAATCTCCCAGGTAATGTACTCTAGGATTCTGAAGTGCTGTGCAGTTGGAAAGTATGTGGATGGAGGTTTCTTCTTCCATTCCACAAAATATGCATTCTTCTTCCTCCACTATTTTGAGCTTTTTCAGGTGCCCATTCAGGCGACAATGTTAGGATCCCTGTCAAAACTCTTAGCGCAGTTTTACTTTGACTTATGCATTCATTTAATCTCAACAGGTTGTAGTCACCCAGAAGAGTCTTTGATTGTATAAGCCCCAATGGTCAGATTCTCTCTTTATCTCCAATATTACATTGGGGTTGATTCCGCAAAAGGGTTCAGGCTCCCAGAAAGGTATTTCAGTCCCCCTCTTTGCTATTTCATTTCCTTCTATTCCAGTGTGTCCTGGAATCCATAGTAAGGTGACTATATTGTTCTCGCCTAGTTCATTGAGTTTGTCTAGGCATTCCCACACCATTTTGGAACTGATTACACAAGAGCTCAGTGCTTTAATGGCTGCTTGACTATCCGACATTATGTATCCTTTATCAATATTGAATTGGGCGCTCCTATTTATGGCGTGGATTTCCGCTTGAAAGATACTTGGTGTTTTTCTCAAGCTTTCAGAGTGTTTGATTCCTGGCCCGAACACTCCTATCCCAGTTCCTTCTATTGCTTTTGAGCTGTCTGTGTACCATTGAATGGCATTCTTTCCAAGTCTGGTAATGGTATTTGGATCCCATTCCTTCTTGTCGCTTAATTCCTTAACGAATTTCTTTGAATAGTTATACTTTTTCATCATACCTTCTTGTGGCATGTCCCAGGTTGTCTGATTTCTAAGAAGTGAGGAGGTGGTTTTTTTTAATGATTCCCTCTCTATTTAGTCTGCATCTTGTTCTTTCTGCAACGCTTTCCACCACTGCTAGTATGCTATTAGTGATCTTATTAGTTCGCAGCTTGGATCGCTCAATTTGTCTCTAAAGTTGAGATAAAAGCTGTCTGTTGTTGGATTGGAAGTACATGATCTGACAGATGTTGTCAAATTCATAACCCTTCTTTTTGCTTCTCCGTTGTCGGGTAAAAAAATCGAAGAATTTCAGTTATTAAACCCGTAACATTCGCAAAATTATTTCCATTTTATAACTTCAGATCTTGAATAAATTTTTTTGATATCAAATGAATTCCCAAAAGGATGCCCCACAACTACATGGAATTTCTATTCTCTGTCGGTCCTTTTCTTTCACTTAAATTATCCTTGAGATTCAAGCGAGTGGTAATAATTCCAGACGTATATATTCAGCGAGAAGGAGGATTGAATATTCCTATCGACTTTTGGGAAATTAATTATCTTTTGAAACGATAATAATTTTCCTCTCTGTCAGGTGGATTTTAGTTTGGGAGTGTATGGAAGTACAAATGAGGTTTTATATTAAAATATTATTCGCCGAATAATTCATGTCGCGAGCACTACTGCACCCCGTTGGCTGATTTTACTCTAATCCCACATTTAGTCCATCCAATTATGATCTTTTACCGGGTAAGTAAATTAACCGTAATGATTCTTAGCTGGTCCCTTCGACCATTTAACACATGTGCCTCCTATGAAGATCTTACTGTGTACCTGTGCTCGTTCCCATTTTTGTATTTGTCCTCGGACCAAGAGCTGGTTCTGGTCCAGCCCCTCATTAATCTTACTTTAATGTGGTCCTCCAGCTATTTTTGTCATACTATAACCTAACCCGCCTGGCTTTCTGTGAATATGTTCATCCTCTTAGAGTCAGGCTTGTGATTGTTCCTGCTGGCACATTATGGGATAGCATATACCTCTACCTGAAATACAGATGTTTTCCTACTGAGAAGGAACATCTCATGTTCCTCATTCCACTATTCACTTCTGCTCATGTCCCTTCCCCTGATTTTGACCCGTCTGTATACCACCTCTCGCCTTAGAGAAGCTTCAGTCTTGTAAGTTCTTCCAGGGAGGTATCTATATCTAACCCTAGGGCAGGAAAAAGTTTGGTTGGCCATAAAGACTGGTTTCATGTCTAAAATGACTTACTTCAATGGATATGTGTCCTGATAAAACAGTTTCGCTTCGTGGGTCTTGAACAGCATGGATTTGCTTTCGAAATAATAAAAAATGTGACCGATGAATTTTTCTACCCTCCTAATATATTAATAAGTATTGTATTTTCTTTTTATATTGTAATTTTTTTCAATAATTCGTGCTATTCGTCAAACTGTGTTCTCTTGGTTTGGAAATAACCACTTGATTCGTTGTCTGGACCTTCTGCAGTTAACAAAAACTTCTTCCAGAGCATTTTTCTTCTGACCCGGATTATGAATCTGGAAGGATTTTACTAGAAGACTACATCCCTCCAGGGGCCTGCTTCTCGATGAAGTAGAGCTTCACTGCAGTCATAGAGTAGCCAAGCAAAATGAAGACAAAATATGTAGAGCTCTACTTTTCAGGCAATAATACGACCCCAGGTGCTTTTTTTTTGGATCGAGGTGGTAAACTCGTGTTCGAATGGGTCCTTAACCAGTACCAAGACAGTGTTGGACTCATGCCAACGCGAATGTCTACCAACCAAACCCATCTCAATCTCGCAGTTACTCCCGCCTTGGAATCACTACCCTAGCATACTCCAAGACGGGCGGCACGACCCCAGGTGCTATCGTGGGCTTAGTAAGCTCAGTCTGCATTAACTTAAATGCGGCGAACTGGATACAAGTGACAGGACTAATTTTAGTAGCGTTTTTTTTATGTCTCATGAATTAGAGTTTCAACAGAGGATTGGAGGTTTCTGAAATTCTACCTATTCAGAATTAAATTAAATATCTGTTGAATATCTGAATAAATTCCGCATCTCTCATATTGCAGGGAGTCGTTTTTTTGTTGTCGAAATAATTTAAACTTGCTGGGGGTTTATTATTTTCGAGAAATTCGAGTTAAGTCGCGAACATTAAAGAAAATTGAATGTATGAATAAGGTAGAGAGAATGAAGGAAATTATATAATTTGTCGTTATTTATAATAAGTTTTTCCTTTAGTTGTTACATCCAAGAAATAGAGCGAGGGAGTGATTTTTTACAAAAAATACTAATAGAAAGCGGATGGTGCCATCTATAAAATACATTACGTAGTATAATTTTGATACGTTTTGGACACGCAACTGTTTTTCATAAATTTGTTATTGTTTCTGAAGTGGTGGGTGAAGTGTTCTTTCGTTGACATAAAGAAGACTCCCACATCCATATGTCTGAACCGATTTTCAAAAATATAGACTCTTTTGATTATTAAATCGGAAGCTAGAGTACTCTATTTATTATTTTCCATGAAAAGTTTCAAATGAAATGCTATACTCTGAGCAGGCTGCAAAAAGGCAAATAAGATTACTTCTTACCATGTCAAAACAGCGAACTAATACCTCTTGTCATTTCAAAAATATTGGCATTTTCTGGTGAGTGTTGATGATTGTTGGCTCACCCAGTGAGTTGTGAGAGAAATTATGTTAGTGAAAAAATATTCATTGGCATTACCTAATGAATCGAACAAACAATTTTCAACGAAAATATAGAAAGTGGGGGTGGCTGCGAAAGGACTGTTAAGTCAAATAAAGTTTCTGATACGTCATTAGAAAAAAATTTTAAAAATAAGATGCAGACGTATCTTTCGTAACGGTAATATGTCTTACGTCTTTTTCTAATGTCCCACTGACAGTTCTCGTCACTTCGTTAGGTTTGTACTTTGTTGTTCACAATCAATTATTATTTATGAAAAGTGAATATTAATCTTGTTGTTATATTTATTTAAATAATACAAATATATGCCTAGATACACGGGACAACATCAGCATTTTGAGTATTCTCAAGTATTTTCAGTTAGAAAAAGAAACTGGTAATTATCAATTCCATAGCCTTCTCGAATTTGGCTGATTACGATCCTGATGAATTTATTTATTAAATTCAAGGTTAGCTATATGTCAAAATAGCAAATAAAATAAACGACATACCGAAAACCCGGATGTACGTCACAAACGACGCACATCAAGAAGGCTATTGAATGAGTAAAAATGGTGGCCTCTGACTCTCTCACACTCATTGCCTCCATGACTCTCTCTAACACACTGTTTTCCTATACTTGTCGTTGAACTCTCTTAGCCCATCTACTTGAATGTACCGGGTGATCAGTTAAGGGTAGTATAAGATATTGGTCATATAGATTTAGACAAAAAAAATTCATGATAAAAGAGAAATTGCTGGAAATTATTTTCGAGTTTGTCAAACGTTCGCTAGAGGGCGTAACAACCAACACTAAGTAGAAAAATGGGATTTTTATAGAATTTTGCCTAATGAAAGTATATCAATGATATCATTTTCATATTTACTGACTATTCACCTACACTCTTTGACTGGAATGTTTTGTTCTATCTATAAAAATAAAGCGGTGGGGGAAGTTCAATTGTTTTTTTAGGCAAACCAAGATTTCTCCCGTTTCGCTTGACCGATTTTAACAAATTTGGGCTCATATGAAAGAGCATAATTTAAACTACAAAACGCTTACCTGGTTTTGACTTTTTGACTCTCGTCTTTGCCGCTAGATGGCGTTAACTGAAATGGTAGCAAATTTTTGAGTCGAGTCTATATACTTTCATTAGGCAAAATTCTATAAAAATCCCATTTTTCTACTTAGTGCTGGTTGTTAGGGCCTCTAGCGGACGTTTGACAAACTCGAAAATAATTTCCAGCAATTTCTCTTGGCGACTTTTATCATGAATTTTTTTTTCTAAATCTATACGACCAATATCTTATGAGATATGGCCATCGCTACCCTTAACTGATTACCCGGTACTATATTTCTGTCTGAAGTGTACTGAGGAAATTTCATCATAGAAAAAGTTCCTTCCATACTTTTATATAGGCAATCACTTTCGGAAACACTTGTATATTCGAACACGCAGTACATAAAATAAGGTTAAACCTTCAAGTAGCTATCCAAATTAATTCGTCTCCCTCGAAAAATTTCCATAAATGAAATATTTCTAATCGATTGAGCCATAGCATGATACGTTCAAGCGTATATAACACAGGCCCTCTCGACCAGCGGAATTCTGAAGAAAAAAAAATTCAGTACTTCCCTCCTTGAATAATAATTAAATAGAGCGTGGTGCAGGAGTCGGAGCCTTTCATATATAGTTTTATCGATTGCCGTAAAAGTGTCCCGAAGAATTTTATGGAGATGATACCGAATTCCTTATTCGCTCTTCATAAAAATTTCATGAAATCGGAAACAACGACAAGGAAAATGTTGAGTTGGGAATGTTGGAACCGTTAGCGATACTCGACACTTACACTCACTACACGCGTTTCGATAACAATGCTACCTTCTTCAGAAACTGAAGGTAAATTCTAAAAGTTGGTGTCATCTTCATAGGGCGTTACCTCTGTAAATTTTCAGCATCTCACTTATGTACCATTGGGTGATGGTGTATCTGCATATCAGGCCGAGATATATGCTATCTTGGAATGTGCGCAGATAAACCTAGACAGAGGTTATGTGGATCGACGCATAACCATATACTCCGACAGTCAGGCAGCAATTAAAGCCCTGAGTGGGTATACCAGCAATTCAGGACTTGCTAACGAATATCGAGAACGACTTGCTAATCTTGCAAGGCGAAACGTGGTGCGGCTAGAATGGATTCCAGCCCACTCTGGTTTTCAAGGCAACGAGATGGCGGATGCACTGGCTGCGGAAGGGGCGGCAGCTCCTTTCTGCGGCCCGGGCCCGACCCTGGGCCTAACAAAACAAGAAATACGCAAGGAGACGAAGAAGTGGCTGAGGAATCAGCACCTCGCTCATTGGAAGCTCTGCAGGATCCTAGACAATCCAAACTTCTACCGAAGGGATGGACTGATGGACACGCTAGGGCAGCTACTGAACTACCAAGCAGTAGGCTAGGGAAGATAGCAGGACTCCTAACAGGGCACTGCTGTATGAGAAAACACCTCCACAACTTAGGAGTAGAGGAAAGTTCCCTATGTAGGGGTTGCGGCATGACTGACGAAACGGCAGTCCATGTTCTCTTAGAGTGTCCACACTGGGCTATACTACGCAGGCGAATCTTCGGAGTCCCTGTTATGGCCCCTGGAGACACAAGCAGACATCCATTGAAAAAGGTTGTGGCCTTTATTGAAGGGCTCGGCTTCATGGAGGTAGAAGGAATGGCACAATGGGCCCGCCAGTGACCTCAGTGCCGGAACCTTGGCTTGAGTTTGTTCAGGACAAGGCTCGTCTGCACATTTAGTAGTAGTAGTAGTAGTAGTAGTAGTAGTAGTAGTAGTAGTAGTAATAGTAGTAGGGATGTGGAGTTTCCTCCAGAGCACTACGCCTGAGGATTAAGTGAGGAATGGGAAACAATACCAGCGTGGCTCAAACAGAACTAGCTGGTATCTCAATTGCCACAAAAGAACTAACCAGAAGAGGATATTCTGGCAAAAACATAACAATCTGCACTGATGAGTAGACAAGCCCTATTATTCTTGAAAAGACAACGTGTTATATTGGGGCTGGTACTAGAGTGCCACCAACATTTAGCTAACGACTCGGCAGATAACAATATTATCCTTAGGTGGGTTAAAGGGCACGACAGGAGTAGAGGAAATCGCATTGCCGATTCTTTAGCCAGAGAAGCGGTTGGACTAAACATTTTAAGGAGATGTCTCCTAGTGACCTGTCCACCTTCCTGAGAAGGACAGGATGGACGATGACCTAGGAGAACAACTCCTCGGGAGGATGTACAATGGGTCACATGTGGCCTGAAGCTGTGAGCCTACACTCACCCTTCCTACTCTACAGATACAGATGTTCCTCTAAACGTGATTACTAGATCTGCAATTCTCTATTCTCTATGTAGGTCTTCTTTGCGGATTGGGATGATTTTTGTTCCAAATTTCGGTAGTCTATTAGTTTTGAGCTACGCTGGTTCGGCGGTATATTTGCCTCCAATACAATGACACACCCTGTATTGTAAGTTCGGTTTTCAGTCAATGGTTAAAACGAAAAATACACAGTATCTGAAAATCCTACTGACTGCGCCTTAGCGAGAATATGTTTTCAAAAAGATTCATTTTCACAAATTAATAAATTTCACATAGACTTCAATTAATATCATGAATGTGATTTGCGTTTGGCAGGAAAACCTATAAACATCCTGTATATAATAATCCTACCTTGATGAACTGATTGAATTTTCCCAATTTTTCCATTTATTATTTATGTATATTCCATCTTGTTGATATCAGTTGCATCTATATCTATGAACTATTTTCGTAACTGATCGAACTTATTCATTTTTCAAAACCGTTGCATAATGAGAAACTATTTTTCAAAAAAAATGACCTAGCAGACTATCAAATATTTAAGTTAACCACTTCCAAACACGACATTCTGAGCTGTTCACTTTCTTTAATCATTTTTCCGAGAAAACACGTTTAATGTCGAAGCTCGTTAACATTGTATTTGTGTGAGTAAACGAATATTTGCTTTGTAACGGAATTCCCTCAACTTTCATCATGATTATGACGTCAATATGTTTAACTTTTTGACTTGGTTATATTGTCAAAAGTAGTAGTAGAAATATAATTTCCTCTCAGTAAGATAATCTTGACTTTTTCTTTAAGATGTCAAGATAATAGTTCACTACGTAGCCCGACAAGTATATGTTTGTTCTTAGTGAGCAGTCTACATTTTGAAAATTACTATTTCAAATTTGTAATGCGTTATAATGAATTCTATTGATATAGTACATTCAATAGCCTTCTTGGTGTGCGTCATCGTTTGTGACGTATATCCGGGTAGTCAGTATGTCGTTTATTTTATTTGCTATTTTGACATATAGCTAACCTTAAATTTGATAAATAAAATCATCAGGATCGTATTCAGCCAAATTCGAAAAGGCTATGAAATTAATAATTACCAGCTTCTTTTTCTTACTAAAAATACTTGAGAACTTTCAAAATAATGTTGTTTTTCCGTGTATCTAGGCATATTTTTTTATTATTTAAATAAATATAACAATAAGATTAATATTTACTTTTCATAAATAATAATTGACCGTAAACAACAATGTACAGACCTGACGAGAACTGTCAGACTGTCAGACATTAGAAAAAGACGTAAGACACATTGCCGATACAAAAGGTACGTGTGCATCCTATTTTGAATGATATAATTTCTTCCGATTCATAGGTCGCGCTTGCGCGTAATCTAAACCTAAGCTAATCAAATTTTTTTAGTCAAAGATTATAATTAACGTTTGTAATAGATTTAAACGGTTCCTTATTGTGATATTTTGTCTAGGATTAATCACAGATCTTTCCATTTCTTCCTACGTAATGTGCTAGGAGGACATTAACAATCGATGACGCACACCAAAAAGGTTATTATATGAACGATAACACAATTTCCTTAAATATGACAATTTGTTACAGGAAACTGTAATTAAGCAAATTTTCTTTAAGATATTTTGTCTGGAATGTCAAAAAAATGTCCTAGTATTTTGCGAAAAGATACTTCATTGATTTGTTTTTCAATTACATCAATCTAACAACATTAAAAATAATAGTAAACAATTTATTTATTTTAATTTAGTTAATTTTAATTAGTTGAAATATTGAATTTAAATATCATTCATTGGATTATTATCACAACTTCTAACTAAAATGGAGAACTTTTTGGAAAGCTTGAATTTTATTTCATTTCGTGGGATTCCAGAACAACTTTTTATCTAAAAATACAAATGAAGATGTTTATTCACAACCATATATGTA
This sequence comes from Galerucella pusilla, assembly GCA_910591695.1. Classification (NCBI taxonomy): domain Eukaryota; kingdom Metazoa; phylum Arthropoda; class Insecta; order Coleoptera; family Chrysomelidae; genus Galerucella; species Galerucella pusilla. Next base: position 103,721 of record CAJUYI010000491.1, read on the forward strand.
ATGCTGTCATTACTAACGTCATTGAAGGTTAGAAAGTGTCATATTATATACCGCTACTTCCCGCCCTGACCCCCACTCTCATCGATCACTTCCCGCCCTCATCGATCCCTTCCCGCCCTCTAAAATAAAGTGATCGTTTATCTATTTTGGATGAATATTTTTTATATTTAAAAATATAACAAACACATTGATGAATATTATAATACCTATTTCTGGAGGGTACAATCCATCAATTCCTCATCGAACTTAATATCCATCCGGCTTCATTTGACATTTATTTATATTGGTGACTGTAATTGTCAAATGTAATATCTTAGATGTGTTCAGAACGAAACAAATATTTATTAATGATGATCGGGATATGATGGTTGTGAATAAAATAGTATACAAACCTCTGTAGGAAGTTTCATTCCTGTCTCGAGATAATAGCTATCTAATCTCTCGACAGTAATGAAACTCTTTCCACTTCGGAGTGTAATATACTATTCTACTCTTGTGCAACCCATCCGTAGACACACTGTATATTTAACAACAGTATCATTTTCTCAATTTCTATTCTTTACCGAAGCATAATTTTGTTTTATTTCGTTACAGGATAATGGACGCGAGGCTTTGGATCTCACCGCGTCTCCACTGCGAGCCCCAGCGGCGGCTCCCAATTCCAGAACATCACATCCTCCGCCTATGGTCATACAGGGAGATTTCAGAAAGGTAAATACCAATAATAACCTTCCACTATAGAAAAAAAAAGTCACTTTACTTTCGCCAATCAGTTTCGTAATGAGATACTTTACCGCACTAGTGCGGTAAAGTAAAATTAATTGGAATGAACGGAATTTTTTTGAATTGCACCAGTCTTCGAATCGCTTATATTCTTTTTCGTATCTATTGCGGGATTTAGCGGGGACTAGGGTTTGTATTGCATTTGCAGCAAGTTCTATATCAGAATCCACACTTTCATAGTCGGAACTCATGTCGATACAATTATATCAAACTGAAATGAACGCGTCAAAATTGACAGTTTGCAAAATAAATCAACAATGAGCGCAACGCTTGCTTGTCTAATGTCATTTTTGCGCGATCGATCTTTTTTGTTTATTTACAGCATCGGTTGTCAGGACGGTAGGTTGTGTTCACTGGTTCTTGAGTCTAACACGTCGGTAAGTAAATTACTTACCGACGTCTTAGCCCTACATACATTTCAGTGGTCCTAAATAATATATTACTTCATATTCATTACACAATAGGAACAAAAAAAATAAGATTTATATTTTCTTAATGAACAGAACCGAACAGAACAATATAAAATGTAATAAATAGAAAAAAAAATTCCCAAAACGCAAATTATATTTTAAACTGATCGAGTAGTATAAATGTCACTTTTGACATTTCGTTCATTTCGAAGAAATTTAAATTATTTTATTCTTTCAATACGATTGCGCAAAAAATGGTATAAGCATCTCGAACGTTAAGGGAACGTGCAAAGCTCTCGAGAATGTTTCGAGTGCTGAAAGTTCGTTAGAGATTTATAATTGATCTTTCTACTGGCATGCGGAAAAGTCCACTTTTCCGCACTCTTTTTTCCACTCTCTTTTCCACACTAGTGCGGAAAAATGAATTTGTTGAGTTTTTGGGAGTATACTGACATTTGAATACTTAAAATATATATTTGTATGATTGTAGTTAACCAAATGACTGAAAAATTAAGAAATTTATCAGAACTTTGCCATAAGTAATTTTTAATAAAAAGAAACCTATGTTTGAATAATTTTTCAATGGCCCTGGTATAAGCCTCATCAAGTAAATGTCAAATAAAAAAAATTAATTTGTTGATTGTATTTAATAATAAATGTTTCTTTATGTTAACTTTTGGGTTTCTTTCCGCATGCTAGTAGAAAAAATAGTGTACCTAATACGTGCGTAAAGTAACTTTTCCGCAGGCATCTGCAATAGCGTGCGGAAAAGTATCACTTTCCGCACAAGTTCGGTAAACTACTATTCTGTCGAGTTACGGTTTCGGACTATGATGAAATTACATTATTTGAGGTTTGTAAATCAGTCTTATCTCGAGAGCTTCTTTCTAAACATCACCCCTCGAACGTAGTGGGTGAAAAATAAAGGGTTGTTCAGTGTTTAATGAAAAAAAAACGTAAACAACACGTAGGAGAGTAGCAATTTGAAAAGCTTTTATTACTTTTTAGAGTGTTTTGATTAGTTGGTTATATTTGAAATACGTCAATTCCTGAAATTGTTGTGATTTCAAGCTTTTAATACGTTTTTTCGTTTGTTACAGGTGTCGGGTATTAGCAGTGAAATTTTCAAGCAGATAGAAACTGTTGAAAATGATCACGATGCATCAACGGCTGCTGCTTTGGACGTAAGTGGTTTTTACTGAATTTTCTGCGCTCCTAATAGACCGTTTTAACGGTAGTTGCAACGACAGTTGTCCACCTATTGGTTTTATAAGAACTAATAGAAGCTAACTGTTATTTTAAAAGTAAACTGTGACTTCATTTCTTTGTCGTTTTTCAAGTTGTAGCGTTAAAAGTTCGTAGAAAATAGGGACATAAAGCAGTTCTAAGAATCACCACTTATCCGTATCGCAATGAGCATGTGCAGAAGCGATACGTGGGTTTTCTTACGTTACGTGAAACGTATCCACCCGTCACACGTACCTAACGTACGTATTGCTTTATTGTGTTCTGTGTTCGCGTTTTCGAATGACCAAACGACAAAAGTGATGTTGTGTGCTCAAAAAATCATAACCTTATTTTCTATGATCAAGATAATAGTGTCTCACTATTTCTTAGGTTGGAAATTAAAACACATATACCCATGGTTACGTTACGAACGCATTTTCTTCATACTTCTTTTTGATTATGGCCACTTGCACAGTCATTATAACAGTAGCTTAATATTTAAATATTAGTTTATTTTGAATTTTGGCTTGCATTGCAATTTAAGCCACGGTTAAACTGTTTTAAGCCTCTGTTAAACTAAGCCACCGATTTTGGAGGCTTAAATCGTATTCACGAAAATTTTTCCGATAGTGGGCGCTGCAGTTTATGTCAAAGCTGTCAGTGGAATGGGGAAAATAATGCTAACCCAGATAATCTGTGGCTAACCCCCATTTGTTTCAATACACGTACTGTAATGGCGATTTGGTTTGTTTTTCCCATTCCAGCTTTGCTCGTTTTCGCGAATATAAACCACAGTAGTATGAATTCTAACCTAAAAAACACACAAAACTGATGTGACTAACGTCAAAAAATAACTCGGTGCGTCTAAAAATGGATTTTTTGGAAGAGGACATTTTCCTTGAGGATGATAGGGATATATTGTAAATACCACAAATCTATGAATATTCAACTGAAATTTTAAGGTATCACCATCAAAAGACCCTTTTACTGGGAACATTTGGTTCAATTATTAGTTTATTAATTGTCAAAGTAAAATTATTGAAAACAATTCAAGAGCAAGAGCCTTACAATAATTACTATCAATCGTTACAGGGACAAATTTTTCATCTAATTTTTTTATATCCGAAATCTAACCTCAAAATATCATTGTCTGAGGAGACTGAAGTTAGGTGTTTGTAATTTAGCAAAACTTCCCCAGATTGATAAGTTTATTTCAACCAAGAACCCTTAAATTACGGTGCAAGTGAATGCAATTTAATCTATTATTTAAATTTCAGCTGTGTGTTATTTTAAACAGTGAGTTAGCGAATACGGTGCAAGTGGGCATTAATCACGTATCTTCGTTACGTTACGTATACGGATAAGGATAAAGTGAGCTTTATGTCCTTAATAAGTAATTTGTATGCACTTTGTGTGGACGAAGAGCAGGTCCCATGGGACGAATACTTTTTTTGCATTGCAATATTTTGCACTAGGTCTGGCTACGTTATAAATAGTCTGATTTTAAATTTGAAAACGATTTGAAAAAAAAGATATAAAGGACAAAAAGGAAAATATTCGATTTGTGATAAAATGCTGCGAAGTAGGTCAAAAACGCTCGTGAATACGGACGAGAATGACAGAGCGTTACCGTGTGGCGTATGCACTCTTTGCATTTGATTATTCGATTCACTTAATCTTTTGTATTCACTCAATCGACTATCGGCTATCGGCCTTTTGTTTTCTACTTTCCCGGTATTTTCTCAATATTTTCTTTAAGGCTAGATTTGCATCCAAATAAAATTATCAAAAGTGCAAAAAGCAATTGCGCGCTTTGAACGTGAAATCACTCTTCCCTCCTTCGTGACGTCAAAGTGCCTACGACCTTGAAAACGACAGGTCATTATTTCCGTGGGATTTGTAAGGTTTGTTTTCCCGGTTTTTGAATGTTGACAGTCATCTAACCTCGAAATCGATATTGTTATACTCTTTGTTATTGCTATTGTTTGGATTATTTGTTTTTGTTTGTCTTTCGTGTTTCGAAAACTTTCAAAGAGTGCTTTGTACCAACTTGCACAAATAAAAATATAAATTGCACAAGAAAAATATTCGTTTACGATTCACGAGATGAAAACAGACGAAAATCAGGGTACGAACAAGTCCTAACCATGGAAGATTTGCGTTGTGAATATTTATAAATAAATTTAAGGGAAAATAAGTTATTATTTATTACTAACCGTTTTGTTTCAATATCCCAACATGCTAAGATGAACTAAAATGGGCTGCACAAGGTGAAACAAGCTTTCAAATTATAGTATATTATACACCAAGGTGGTGAAGACTATTATGATTGACGACCGAACACCAAAATTATTTCGCGTGGCGCTTTGCCCCGAGCGGAATAAAGTGTAAGGCTTATATTCCAGTAAATAAAGGAAAAAAGTTAACATTAATTACGCTCCATTTTCATCTTCCGGTTGGAAGTTGCATTTGGTACCTCATTAAACATGAGACAAAGTTCTGCATGAAAACGCGTACGAGGGCGGAGAAAATGGCCCCAAAAGACCAGAAAAATAGGTTTTCAGTCAATATCTCCTAAAATATGGCAGTTAGAGATTTTTGGTTCAGATAAAAATTAAAGTTCAGTTAATTTTCTACAAAAATGGTCCTCATGATTTTTCTCGAAAATTTGACCGGTTTCGAGAAAAACGGCACCAAGCGCACCTCGAATAATGAGCTTCTGTGCTGTATGCCGGAGAGCACAGTCCGTGTATTTACACATCAGCGGGGGGACAAATTATTCAATAAATTCATGTGAAAGAGGAATTCTGCTGGTATCATACACTGTGAATTGAGTCACGCTTGACTCTTTTGGTCATATCGGAACACGGGTCAAACTTTCTGCTCCCGGGCAATTTTGACCTCGCCAGGAATTTGTTCCTATTTTTTTTTGTATTGCACTAATTTACTCAAAATTTTCTTGATTATGGGTCCTCATAAGGTCCTTTGTCATCCCTGAAATTTGTATAACCTAATTTTTTTTAATTTTCATTTAATCGTTGTTTATTGAATCCCAAATTTTTGCAGTTTTTGGATCGCGCGGAAATTTTGTGAACAACCATCAATTAAAAATCTATACATGATCCGATTGGTCTCTATGATACATCATTTGAAAGCTAAGAATGTCTACCTTCCGATTGTGCAATTACTTTTTTCGACGAAGTCGTCCATTTTTCAATAAAATTAGAAAACGCGGGCTCAAGGAAAAAACGCACTTTTTTTTGGTGGTTTTTTTCTCCCTGCTCTTTATTTCTAACATTTTAACACCTTAACTAGTGTAATGGGGGAATTCCCACCTTTCCATCGATGTATATAAATCATACCTTTGATACCCCGGGGAAAAACCAGTATATCTAAATGTATACGCTATAATTTATTACTTTCGTTCCTCCGTCGTTCGCCGCGCGTGTGCTCTACGTGGCGCTCGTGTCGTCTGCTCATCTATTTGTGGTTTGTGTGAGTCACGCCAGTGTTCGAATTATAAAGACAGCGATAATATGTTATCCCAAGAGGTAGAATTAGAGGAAACTGTAGACTCAGAAGGAGTTGTTGACGAGGTAGAGCTAGAAGGAGCTCTAGACTCAGAAGAAGTTATTGACCAAGAATCAGATGATGACTGGTGACGAACAGATTTATGTCCTAATTGCAATGTATTTTTATATACTGTTTTCATCAATTCACGGACAATTAACCCGCGAATCTCTTGTACTTTTGTTAAAAATTTTCTATGTAATATTTTAGTCTATAATGTATCATTCTTGTATCATTATATTGGGTTCTCCCGTTGATGAATAAATAAATAAATGAAAAAAAAATATTTCTCTATAATAAATGAAACATGGAGAACGTTTATAACTCGTTATTCCAAAAACCTCAATCAGTCTGGTTGCAAAAAATTTGCAAAAATTTGCGGAGAATCTGCAAGAAATTGTTGCTGAGTATTATGGGTGAATATTTTTCACTCTTGAGGCATTTTCAGTTTTCCTTGCCAAAAGCCTAATGAGCTTCAGTTTTTTGCCACATGTGCAAAGCTGATTGTTGCTAGATTCAGGTCCATCTCGCTAGAATTAATCTTATAGCCCGTTTCCTAATAAGTATATCTTGAGGCCTCATCTGAGAGGAAAACAAGACCCTCGGAAACATAAATATCCATCAAAAGTGTCTGGTTACAGGGTTTCTCATTTATGGCACCGAGGATTTTCCCAATCTGTAAAATGAGGTGGCGCCATCTTTCCTACACCCCCAGCTCAAATTTTGTACAAAACTTGCATATTTCACAAGTCTCAAAATTTCCGGTATTTCAAACCGATTTTTTTGGCAGAAAATGTAAATGTTGCGAAAAAAATCATGAGGACCATTTTTGTAGAAAATGACCTGAACTTCAATTTTTAACTGAACCGAAAATCTCTAACTGCCATATTTTAGGAGATATTGGCTGAAAACCTATTTTCCTGGCCTTTTGGGGCCATTTTCTCCGCCCTCGCACGCGTTTTCATGCAGAACTTTGTCTCATGTTTAATGATGTACCAAATGCAACTTCCAACCGGAAGATGAAAACAGGGCGTCAATAATGTTAACTTTGCCTTTTTTTCCTCCTTCATTTACTGGACTATTATAAATGTCTCCACCACCATGGTGAATATACATTTTTTCCCACTACTAGCCAAATTTAAGACAAAAACTCACAAACGCACCACGAGAAGCGTTTACTCCGTCGTCTGACTGACAAGTACACTGTCAGTTTTCGATATACTTGATATACTACTATACTTGCCACCTGAGATGTTGGAGATAATCGTTAGAAGGAATGGAAATTGAATTTTTCACTTATCAAAAAAGTAGATTTTCACGGTATACCCACTATAATACCGATTAGAGCGTTATTTTCACGAGTATTCGAAAATTTCCAGCTTCGGAAAGTAAAAACACTAGGGAAAACTTGTTATTATGAGTTGAGGAATCTTTTATGGGATATTTTTAAGATGTTACGTTTGTGGCTATATCTATAAAAGACACTTAAAAATGTTCTTCTAAATATCACCAGTGCCAATACAAGAAACGAAAAATAACTATCAAATTCCAATGATGTCATATTATATTCTGTAATTATCCGGCAATAAAAGCACTTTTTCATCGAGTACCCATATAACTTTTTGTTGAAATTAACATTTTTCGAATAAAAATGCAATATTTTACGCTCGATTTACAAACAAAGTTTTTTCTACACATAAATGTATTCAAGGTAGAATTTTAGAAGGTTGAATGGAGCACAGATGCTTTTAGGGTACGGTTAATTGCTTCAGTTATAAAACTAGGGAGATAAAACGGGAATTAACTCTTTTATAGTGCACCAAATTAAAACGTGAAATCTTATTATGCAGATAGCTATGTATATATAAAAAAAAAGAAAAACACGGTCTGATGCTAATATTTTTCAGAGAAAATTTTAATACAAAACCCATTGGAAAATATAAGATTTTGAAACTTGCACTTGAAAAAATGAAGGAAATAAGAAAAAGTTTTTAATTGAAAATTGGATCGCGTAGCTAGAAGACATGGATACTTTTAATTAGTCCAGACTATTAACTGTACGACACAGAGGTGGCTTCAGTTAATTTTATGGGACCTTTTTGATGTTGTTTTCTATTTTTAAAAATAGTTTCTTCATTAAAATCTTGTGTTGCAGTTTTAAATTGAAACGTTAACTTTGAAGTGAACATTTCAAAGATAAAATAAATTGAAAATTTCTCATAATAAATTTTTGGTAGAATAGACAATAATTCTCTGGAAAATAAATCTAGACTTTATAGTAGGTAATGGAGGAGAAACTGAATATTTACACGAAAAAAGATAACAAGCAATGGAAAAAAACTATTCGCTCCAAAAAGAAAATGACATAAACGCGATAAATATGAAGATGAAGATAACCTAACCCGAGATGTGGAAATAGACAAAATTATAGCGATTATAGCTGGATTTGATCTTAAAATACAATATACAGAACTTATTTACAAAGCAACAGCACTGCCATGTTACCAGTTTGAATATAGTATGCAAAACAAAAAAATTGAGTATCAAAAGACATCTATTAAGAAGGACATTAACAACAAAAAAGAGCTCCTAGATATTACTTGTATTACAAAAGATTCCCTTAGAACACAATTATTTACACAGATGCTTCGGTAGATCCAGAAGTGAGTCGTCGATTCAATAACTATACTCCCATATGTACAGCCGAAGCTCTAGCCATACGAGAAGCCATAAGATCAGTTAACAACAAAGTGGATAAAGTAGTAATTGCCACAGATTCTTTGAGTGCATTGCAAGCATTGTCCAGAAAAGGAATTTACAAAGACAACGATTACATCACATTACCCACTAACAATGAAATAATATCTGCTAAAGCAACAAAAGACATACATTTTATATGGATCCCTAGTCATACCTACATTACAGACTGAAAAAGCAGATGAGCTTGCTAATATGGCACAACAACATCAGAATATCCTATTATATATATATATATATTAATATATATATTAATGGAACCAAATTCTAAACTTTTAGAAGAAATTATGCACCACATGAAAATAAATAATATAAAAATTTGAATTACATATAGGTCTACCTATTGAATGATTGCTATAGTAGCTCGATCTTATAGTATGCTTGCATGGTTTCTTTTGTTTCCTCATATCTCTATCACTGCTATTATTAGATTGCTATTTCCCTTGGCTTTTTCTTGTGTGTGTCTGAAACCTTATTCCTCATTCTTAGCCAAAGCTACTCATGGAAGGCATGAACGGGAGAGACGGGATCTCATTGTAACGGAGAAGAAGAAGAAAATTATAGTGAAAGCCAGCAGAGCTTTGCAACTTTAGAAAAAATGATAAAATCAAAATTATTAACATCAAAGATCAGATTATACAAAACAATCATACAACAATTTCGAGTGGCTTTAGCTGAGCATGCAAGATGGGTCGCAAGCTCTAGGTCGTAATATACTATTTTGGATTATTTTGATGTTTGTGACCTAATTTCCCCTGACAATATTTTTATTTTTATTTTCAGCACGTGGAAAGACGTGGTGAGATGATAGTTCGCATCCTGGAGGCCCGTCACCTCAGCAGAACGGCCAGCGATGCGGTTAAGCGGTTTACGGCCATGCAAGATGCCAAACATACGGTCCAGTTTGTGGAGATCGTTAAAAGGCCCGGTCAAACGCTGGGATTATATATTCGAGAAGGTAATGGAATTGATAGAAACGATGGAGTATTCATATCAAGAATAGCTTTGGAATCGGCGGTGTATAATAGTGGATGTTTGAAGGTAAGCTACCACATATGCAGGGTGGTCCAAAGTGGAATGGGAGATTTTTTGACTAAGAATATTACCTACAATCTGACTCAACTTCTTTCAATGAAATATTGATGATAAGAAAGATACAGGGTGGCAAAGATGAAATGTCGAAAATGTTTTTTCTCAATAAATTGGAAGATTTTGAATATACAAACGTGAAAATTTGAAGATAGGTCCTGGTTTTCGAGATATTCGCATTTTCAAACCCCCCTTTATAATTATCATTCCATTTATTAGCACAAAAATGATAACGTTAAAAGGCGCTGATGTCAGCAAATTTATGATCAGAATATAACAAGAAAATTGATAATTTGCAATAATTTTGCCATAACTTTCCTCAAGCATGTTGCTTTGAGGCAACCACCCTCCACCTTCATTGTCGAGCTCTTACCAGCAATACGCTTCCGAAATCTATTACAATATTATTGCAAATTATCAATGTTCTTGGTACATTATAGCTGATAATAAATTTGCTGACATCAGCGCCTACTTACATTATTATTTTTGTGCTAATAAATGAAATAAAAATTATGAAGGGGGGTTTAAAAATGCGAATATATCGAAAACCAGTAATTTTTGAGACTAATGATAAGTATACCGTTTTGTCGCAACAATGAAGCAGTTTTAATATTTTTCAATAAATAGAGGGAAACCGTTAACGATAAATAAGTTAATCGCACAGTTACACCAAAAACATAGCTTTTGTGGCGCCCTCTGGAAAATAAATCGAAACGAATAGAATATTATGAGCATTAACACCCCTATCTTCAAATTTTTACGTTTGTATATCAAAAATCTTTTAATTTACTGCGAAAAAATATTTTGGAAAATTTCAACTTTGCCACCCTGTATCTTTTCTATCATCAATAATTTATCAAAGGAAGTTTTGTAATATTCTTAGGCCAAGAATCTTCCATTTCACTTTGGTCCATTACTTACCCTGTATATCTCTGTTTTGACAATTTTGTATTTTAATACCCCAACTTCTTTATGGAATTTTCACCTAAAAATTGACAAAAAAGTGCCAAAAAAAATTGTTGGTTTGGTTTCTGACCGTCTTGTTTAACTGACTGTAATTTTCAAAGCTTTTCTTGAACCTTCATCGATTGGTTGTCATTCACTCTTTACATTTACAGATTGTCATTTTGTCATAGTGAACACCCATAATAATTTCATACATAGGCAATCACCTCATAAACTTTTTCACACAAATTTAGAAACACCCTGTATGTATGTCACAAACGTTATTGAAAGAAAACTTCTTGATGAAATATAACAGAATTGATAGAAATTGAATGCCATTGCTCCTAATGATTTGTAATTTGTGTGCTCGGTCACGAATAATATCGTGTGGCTTTTTTCTTTGTGATTTATTTTCTTAATCACTTTCCATACAAGTCCCTTCATTGTAGATTTCGTTGGATAAAATTTTATGTTTTTCAAATATAACGTGAAAATGACCATTTCCAAGATTTTATCATAAAATTATATTTTTTAAATCCAGATTTTAGATACCATTCACATTCCACCTTTTTAAAAATAATTTAATCTACATTAAGACCTTTTTCAAACACTCGTTCAGGTCATTGTCCAGTACTATATTCTCCACCGCCTCGAAGCTTTGCAAAAGGTCTAGTAGATGATATATCAAGAAATGCGTATCATAGCCTGAACAATTATGAAAAGATACAGGTTTTTTTATAAAATCCTTAAAATGATTTACTAGTCCCGCCAGGGATAGGAGTGGGATAGGAGTGTTCGGGCCAGGAACCAAACACTCTGAAAGCTTGGAGAAAACCCCTTGTATCTTTCAAGCGGAAATCCAGAAGACAAAGGATTATCATAATGTCGGATAGTCAAGCAGCTATTGAAGCACTGAGCTCTTGTGTAATCAGTTCCAAAATGGTGTGGGAATGCCTAGACAAACTCAATGAACTGGACGAGGACAATATATTCACCTTACTATGGATTCCAGGACACACTGGAATAGAAGGAAATGAAAAAGCAGATGAACTAGCAATGTGGGGGACTGAAATATCTTTCTGGGGAACTGAACCCTTTGTAATATTTGAAGAAATAGGTAAAGCCGAGAAAAAGAGAAATTCTGACCATTGGAAATATCTAGTAAGGCTTATGCAGTCAAAGACTCTTCTGGGTGACTGCAACCTGTTAAGATCAAATGAATGCATAGGTCAAAGTAAAACTGCGCTAAGAGTTTTAACGGGGATCCTAACAGGACATTGTCGCCTGAATGGGCACCTGAAAAAGCTTAAAATAGTGGAGGAAGATGAATGCAGATTTTGTGGCATGGAAGAAGAAACCTGTTGAAGCTGAAGCCTGCAGACATCCTAAAATTCCTCCGGGAGAAGGATTAAATGAGCTACAAGTTTCTGAGACTCTCCTCAGAAACTAAGTAGAAGTAAGGGGACACAATAGATATTTTTGGTCTCAGTGAATGTCACTCCAAAATACATACATACACAGTCCTGCCAGTGGTGTCGTTATTTGTGTTGTGTTAAGATATGGTAAGCGGTATTTTATTTTAGGTTTGTTATTATTGCAACTTCATTAATAATTAATCAGTCTGGCATTATAAAGACCATTTAAAACGATCGTTCGAGATGATCTATCCCATAAATCTGTTTTTGATTTATAAAATATATATGTACGCCAATGGATAGTGTTTGCCATCAATCGAATCAAACTTTGTCTTATGTTTTTGTTCCAGGTTGGGGATGAAATTTTAGCGGTAAACTTGGTGGACGTGACTCGGATGAGTTTGGACGATGTTGTCATTATAATGTCGATACCTCGACGGCTTGTGTTGGCGACGAGACAGAGAAAAGCCAGCAAAGGAGGACAGAGTTCGCCGAATGTGCAGCCCCGAGTAGAACACAAACCCCCTCCCGTGGTGGTTATCAAAAGGGAATTGAGGGAAGACGAGACTGATGATGGAGATCTCGATCACAGGTATATTAATCTTATATATAAATACAGGGTGTTTTGGTATTAATTGTAAATAGTTCAATAAAAAAAACATGAGATTTTAATATGAATATTTCACCTAAATTTAGGTTAAGATTGAAAAAAAAATTAGGGTGATATTCCACTTATTATACAGGGTAGTCCGTGAGTAATGGTCCAAAGTGAAATGGAAGATTCTTTGCCTGAAAATATTACAATCTAACGCAACTTCCTTCAATAAAATATTGATTATAAGAAAGATAGAGGGTGGCAAAGTTGAAATGTCGAAAATGTTTTACTCAGTAAATTGAAAGATTTTTGATATACAAACGTGAAAATTTGAAAATAGGGGTCTTAGGGCCTGGGAAATCATAATATGTTATCCATTTCGATGTATTTTCTAAAGGGAGCCACAAAAGCTATGTTGTTGGTGTAGCTGTGCGATTAACTTATTTATCGTTAACGGTATCCTTCTACTTATTGAAAAAAAAGATCGAACTACACAATTTTTGCGACAAAAAGGTATACCTATCATTAATCTCAAAAAGTTACTGATTTTCGAGATTTTCTAGTCATTTGGAGCTGGGCTACAGTCTGTATTAGTTGTTTTTCCATGCTAAGGTTACAAAATACGAACTCCTATCAAATGTTTATTATTTTTTACAGAGATTCCATCAGACAGAGACACACAGGTGACGGTAGAGAAATGTCCGAATCGAGATCTCGACTCGGATTGGGTTTATCGTCTTTGGATTCCCGACATTCGGCACACCAGTCTGTAGACTCAAATGGCTTAGATTTGTACTATAATAGTCGACCGCCTGATGCTAATTGGGGCTATCAACCGCCTCCTCCGGTTATTACCGAACAACCCAAATCGAATATGCAACATTTCCAACCGTACGAAAGAAATTATCCGAATACGCTGGAAAGTTTGGCCGAAAAAGTTCATTCGTTCGGTATGAGTAGGAGGATGTCGGCGGGGGGACAACCTGTCGGTCCCAGGTAATTTTAAACTTTTTTTTTTTTCAAGTTTATAGTTGAAGTTTTTTTGTAGAAAATATCTTTTTATTCGAAATTTGGCTTCCCATACTGGGTGGTTTTTAAAAAACTACTGGTGATAGTGAAAATATAATCCATATCTCAAATGTGGTTTTACGAAAGCCAAACAAGAGGGTTCAATAAAACTCAAAGTCCAAATCACAATTATTCAATTTTGTCCACCGAAAGGACAAATTATTCAGCTACTAGTTTCGGTACATAAATTACCATCATCAGGCTACAATAGAAATGGTATACTTAGTATAAAAATCTCATGAAATTATGTTCAAAGTTGAGACAAAACACATTTAAATACTGTTCACATGAGAATTGACATTAAATAATTTTTAAATACAAAACTTGATAATCTAAGGTTATATTAATAATATAATACAATAAATTTAGTTACCTTCATAAAACATGTAAAATTGGAAGAATATTAGGTTGTTGCCATTAAAAATCTCTAAAGTACGATACTATAGATTATTGTTTTGAAAAACACCAATTGAATGTGGTTTAGAAAGAAAAGAAGAGGAAAAACATTTTTTGGGAAAAATTAATATTTAGAAAATAGGCAAAGTTAAACAAGAACATCGGAAATATAATTAGTATTTTTTTTGCAACATGCCATGGTTGAACCAGATTTCAGCTGTTTAAATTTATTCAGCATGTAGGGCGATATTCCGAAATGAACCCAAACTGTTAAGATAAGAAAAACTTTTGATAGAGCAACCATTTTTTTCTGTTTGAAAGTTGTTAAATTTGATGGACGCTGTATACTAATTTCTTCTCTCATATTTCAATGATTTCAAAAATAAGTTGCTTCTCTTCATTGAAAAAGATATACATTAATGAACTTCTTAGATTTGATAAAAAGAACAAGGACATCGGAAATATAATTAGTATTTTTTTTTTCAACATGCCATGGTTGAACCAGATTTTCAGCTGTTTAAATTTATTCAAGATTTAGGGCGATATTCCGAATTGGAGCCAAACTGCAGAGATAAGAAAAACTTTTGATAGAACAACCATTTTGTTCTGTTTGAAAGTTGTTAAATTTGATGGACGCTGTATACTAATTTTGTCTCTCATATTTCAATGATTTCAAAATTAAGTTGCTTCTCTTCATTGAAAAAAGATATACATTAATGAACTTCTTATTGAATTAATATTATTTTTGCGCGATCGATCTGTTTTGTTTATTTACGGCATCGGTTGTCAGGACGGTAGGTTGTGTTTACTGGTTTCTAAGTCTAACACGTCGGTAAGTGATTTACTTACCGTTCAGACGTCGGTAAGTAATTTACTTACCGACCTCTTAGCACTACATACAGTTAAGTGGTTCTAAATAATATATTACTTCATTCATTACACAAAAGGAACAAAACAAATAAGAAGATTTATATTTTTTTAATGAACAGAACAATATAAAAAGTAATAAATAACATAAAATCAATTTCACCAAAATTCAAATAGTATGAATGTCACTTTTGACATTTCGTTCATATCGAAGAAATTTAAATTATTTTATTTAAAATTTATTTCAATACGATCGCGCAAAAAATGGTATAAGCATCTCGAACGTTAAGGGTAATACCGGTTTTTTTTTTCTCTAAGTGGGTAATACCGGTCTCTAGCAAAATTGTAGGCTTCGCTACGCTCAGTCTCCAAACATTACTGTCGGCCGGTAAACAACCCTTACCGTTCTTAATATTTAATATACTATTATATGAGAAAAATAAAAATAAAAGACAAAAAGCCATTATACATTTTATAACTATAATCTATTATCCATGGTGAAACGTCATTCAGGCTCCAATAAAAATTGTAGAAGAAGTGAAAGGGAATTTTGAGATTGACAGTAAATAGGAATAATTTGTTTTTGAAAGCCTTTTGTTTTTTGGTAGAGAAACTTTTCGCATTCACCAAAATTTGAAATATCAAGTTTATTTCTTGGCAGAATGGATAAATTCAGGTATATCTGGTGTACACTTTGTGTTAGTTTGCCAGCTATTGTGATTCAATGTGTCATGAAGGGAATTGAAACAATTTACTATGCATTAGTCGCGTTCATCACAACGTAGCGCTACCGGAGCGATCATCAATTTCCTGCTGAACGCGTGTTTTGTTAACTGATCAGATTGAGCGATGTGGTATCAGTCGCCATTTTTTCAATCAGAATTAAAATACGCTACAGGCTACCAATTGATGATGCATCAACTGTCATTTATGACATATGTTGGAAACATATCATGAATCTTTGTTTGGAGATATTTTAGTGAAAATGAGTGAACAGCTAAAGGTGACTTATTATTTCATTAATAAATTGTATAGTTTGTCAGGAAATTCAACTCTTCATAGTATGCTCCAAAGTGGGGAGTTCAATTTATTGTAATTAAATCCCATTTTTTTACGGTTAGAAGTAATACCTATTTCATTATTGTCTTATATATCAAATAAAATTGAGTTGTTGTATTCATTGACATTAGACATATTGTGTCGATGGTTTTATTAGCACGTTCAGCAGAATTACGAACTGATAGATCACTCTAATAATTGCTACCTGATCAACTTTGTTGGGATGAACGTGACCATTGCTTTACAAAATTTGGCGAATGAACTTGTACATCCACCAAAATTTCAAATATCGATTGCCCCAGATCTCAATTTTCGCAGTTTGGTGGACGGGCTTGATCATCCACCAAAATTTGGAGTGTCCGATGCGTCCACCAAAATTTCAAATACTGATTGGCCCGCAGTTTGGTCATGCGCCAAAATTTGAAATATCCGATTAATTTTCAGTTTGGCGAAGGGTTTTCGCATTCACCAGAATTTTAAGTGTGTGGAAACTTAACTACAGAAAAATCCGGTCTTCAAGTATTGATCGGTCGGTCCTGTCGAGGATTTTCAATTATATTGCGAATATTTTGATTATGTTTTTACTTTGGTTCCTTTGAATTTTGCGATGTTAACAAACAATATCCAAAATCCGGCACAAGGAACGGAGGTGGGTATTCAATTTTTGCCGCTGCTCTGTCCAATAATATTAAATTTAAAGATAACTTCAAGACAGGTTTATTATACTTTCGCTTACTTCGACAAATTATACTCTCGATAAACTTAAAGTGTCAAGATTTGGTGAATGAAATTTTGCTTCCATCAAAATTTGGATCAATATTTCCTTTTCAATTATTTATAAAGACATGCGTTTTCTTTGAAACATTTAAACAAAAACTTTCTCTATAAAATGTCTCAAGAATTCATAATTGTCGATCTTGTTTTCTAAAAAACAACCCTCCCAAAAGTCACCCCCAAATAATTGGAGTGAATAAATGTCTGAAACAAAACAAAATGCTAACGAGCTCCACCTAAATGGAAGCATTCAATTCAAAATCACTTGGTGTAATTTATCGATCCGTGGACTTTGTTCCAGAGAACAAACGAAATATTTTGGACAACGGGGTAGGAACATTTCGCGCAAACAATCATATTGGCGGGACTTAGGAAAACAATGGCTTTTCATTAACATAGGCGTAACTGTGGAAACCGTTTTATTTTACATCCAATACTGTGTGTCTAAAAACTATAAATATTAGATGAAAATTTTACTTGTTGCCAAAAGATCCTCCTGGGGGTGCTTACGCCCTTTGAAGATGACGCTGTCAAAAAATTCATTGGCTTTAAGTTTAACAATAGCAAAATACATAAAGTTGCCTTTGGAAACATGAAATTGCTTACTGTTAGTCGAAATTTATTTATTTTCAAGTTTTGGCCGTTTCCAGACTTTTGGGCCACTCTGTATTCATGTAATATATTCAAATGAAAAAATAATTCAACTCAAAGAAAATTATTACCATTTGACAACGCCGCTCAAACTATCACCTGAGCTCACAACCATCGCAATTTATGAACTGGGATTCCTGGACGTAATATTTTAGTGAGCAGTTTTATAACCTATAAGTGTCAAGTGAAAATAATGCTTAAAAAAGTGTCCAAATCTTGTAATTTTTTTTTGCTTCACTCATTTTCTGAAGAATCCAAGAAATTGGCATGTTCCTTCGTAACTCAATAAGCAGCAATATAATAAAGAAAAAATAGACTTACCGATTTTGCTTAGACGATCTTATATATTTACATTTTTTCTTACCCAAGGTTAATGAGGAAAAAGTCAGGATAAAAAAAGGATAAAGAGATTGGGCAATGTTCAGTAAAATTGTAAACTCCTGATTTCGCTCAAAACAAAGATTTATAGCGATTTTCTCACAATTTTAACTGTTTTACCATGGAAGTTTTTTTTGTTTCCGATAAACAACTAAACAATATCTCCGGTTTGATATTTTATTACTACTACTCTTTTAAAATCCATTAGAGGTTCGATCCGATTTCATTTTACTAAAAAATGCGGTGTTGCCAATAGTTTTCTTTAATTTAAACAATAGGCGCAAACAGGGCATATGCATACTGTCTAGGAGGTTCTTTCAACATTTTAAGGGTCAGTAATCATATAATAGTGTATTATGCAATGAGCAAAAAATGATGCCCATTTTGCACCAGAATGAAATTTGCACCACGAGCCGAAGGCAAATGCTGCAATTCATACGAGTGCAAAATGGCCATTTTGTTGCGAATTGCATACTATATACTTTTTCTATGACAACATATCGTTCACGTTTAATACATGCATACATTCTAAAAACATTGAAAGAAATAAACTGATAATATTTCATTACTCCCAATTCGCCGCTAATGGGCTTTCTATCAAAATTAAAATATAAATTGAGAAAATATGTAAATAGTTTCTTTATTACTATTTCTAATAGATACACAGAAATAGGAGCCTGTAATAGATATTTACGTAATTAGTTATGAAAAGAGCGATATTGTTCAACAAGCGTAATATTTGCCAAAACGAGCGCTAGCGAGTTCTGCAAATTACGCGTGTTGAACAATGTCGCTCTCTTCATAACGTGTTTACATACAACGTTTTATCTAATTCCTCGCTTTCATAATATTTAATAAAATCTTCAATTACAATGATAATATTGAAGTGGAATCAAATGGTGTTAGAAGTAGTGTTACTATGAGGTGAAAATTTACTTACTTTAAATAACTGTGTTCTGAATAATGTTTTCAATATTTATAAATCTCAAAATACTATTGAATGGGTTAATTGTCAGTTTAAATAATGAAATAATTGTCAGTTTTGACAGTACCTACCTAATTAATAAATTATTCCTTGAAACTCATGTGGTATCTCTATGTTGAAACATAAACAGTTACGTAAAGTTTTTACATAACTACTTTTCATAACTGATATATGAAAGTTATGAAAAATGTGACGTTACCTAACGTCAAGGAGTGACGTAAAGTGTCACATTTGATGAATTAGATAAAAATGTATTTATAGAAAACAACTATGAAATTACTCGTCACCTACTAAAACTTTGACAGAAACGATCTGCTGACATTTCATCAATTTGTCGCTGGACGTCATAATTTGACAATCCGTAGTCGTCGCTTTTTTAGAGTGAACCTAGACCTAACACGAAATATTCCATTTCGCATTTGTTGCTTAGCAGCTTGCCTAGCAGCCGATGCAAAAATGAAATTTTGTACAACATGTGCTTGTTTATGATTGAAGTTTTGGTTATAAATTGAACATTTATCAAGGTTGTGGAAAAACAGTATTTTTTATATATCTTGGTAGAACACATGTCCAATAAATGCATCTAGTAATGATTTACTAATTCCATTCCTCATTATTTCAAGAACAATAGCCATATCTTGGTTGTTTTTCCTCTTTCATGAACAATAAATTAGTTAACTGCTGCCACATCATGTTGATAACCAGGTGGGGTTAGTTGGTGACCACAATCCACTTGTTTTCTAGAAAAGTTATTTTAATTCTTTTGAGCACTATCTTAAAAGATCTTGTAAGAAAAAAGATCTAAATTGAGAAAATTATCGTAAAAAACACCATTAAGGTCACCATCTGGTCAATAAAGGTTAAATAATGATAAGTGACGAAAGAATAACCAAAATTGTTGAACAAATTATGAGGACTTTTTTTACATTTCTTGCAGAACCTATCAAGAAAGCAAATGTTTTTGGTGGGATTATGTCAAGTTTGTGGAAACATGTTTACAAAACAAGTGGACTTTTTTTGTCATTTTTCAATAAATCATCGTTTTCGAGGGAAAACATTTCATGAGACTAAGATAAAACCAAATCAAATCTGTAATATGAAAAACACAGTTTACTATGATACACCCTCTGCTGATCTTAATGTAGTTGTCACAGTAATGGCCACTGTCGCATGACACACCCTATAAAAATGCGGATTTAATAATATAAACCGATGTTTCCAAGCGTTTTTCCCAGCGTCCTTTCTTCGTTATCAAATTCATTCCATTTGGCTAATCCACACTGTATATATTCTTGTTATCGCGTTTGCAAGCGTGTGACAAATGTTGCCGTGTTTTATATTCGCGAAGAGTTTCAGGTAGAAGAAAAATAGTGTAAAGCTCGAAAGTAATTTCGACGAATTCCAGATCCCATTTATTTAAAACTTTTCTATTCTCGATCACCAAAATTATCTAGGAAAAAAAACATGAGATTAATTCATTTTAAGGACAGCGTTTATTGCCTGAAACCCTGCAAAGTATTTCAAATATCGATTTCCAGATTACCTATAACAAAATGTATTTGTTGTTACAGGATATCTTCCCAGCAAAGTCCTTCCTCTCACTATTACGTGCAGCATACAGGTACAGGATCTAGGCGTATCATGCCCAGATCCGGCTCCGATCAGCATCTTCCACAGACTGAATATTCAGACTACACCAGTATAACTCCCGCTGGAAGACACAGTCTGCTCAGAAGCAGCCTCAAGTCGGGGTCAACGCTCAGCAGGTAAGAAAAAAATGCCTAAATCAATAACGTCAAAGTTAGGTTAGGTTAGTTATTATTACGATAGCTTATTCCAAGTTACTAAAGATGTTTTTGACACTAGCAACTCACTATACTTTTTCTACGCTCGCAGGAAAAAAAACATATTTATATTCACAAAATGGCAGACAATTTAATAACATAGAACTACAAAATTATCACGGAATATTAAAAGATGTGTTTTGGTGACGAAGGTGAAAAAATTACTTTAACTTTTTTCTCCAGGTATAACCAACGTTTCGTTGACCAAGCGGCTGTGGCGGCTCAAATCGCGCAATCCAAATACGGTACGACTGGATCCCAATATGCAACGGCAGGTACTATGCGTCGAACCAGAGGTAGCTTAGACTATTCCAGTGACACTGAAGCTACTTCTGGATCCAGAGCTGGGTATTATTATTACAGGTGAGTTGAATTTTTGTATAAAAATCCAGGGCGGTTTCCAAGTATAGTCAAAAGCGATCTTATCGTGCGGGCTCAAAGGTCACTAACCATATGTATCAAATCAGAAGACACAGAGGTTACCAAAATGTGAGATTACAAATATACCCGGAGAAAATCATGATGGTTGATGTTTCCTGCACACTGGTTGACGAATTTTCACTTTTTCATTCATTCTCGAAATAATCTATCAGATTAAGTACCATTTTTTTTTGCTTGAGGATGCAAAATACCGGAAAATTGCTTCTTATTATTCATATTGTCACTTTGAATTGTCAAAGTGACATTTAAATAAAAACTTCGCTGGTGAAAGATTTTTTAGAATCGCTGAAAACTAAATACATATCCTTTTTTCTCCCGTCAAAATTGCATAAGTCTGTCGTATTCATCTTACGGATTTTATTTGGAAGTTATAATTAAACGCAATAAAAGAAAACGAAAACGTATGTCTTTGTTGAATCGTATGACCCGCATGATAAGACTGCATTTGACATATCTCTGGGAGTTTTCTTTCTTATCGATGTGTTCCTTGGCGGCTGTCATTTTTGGTGGACTGAGGAAAGTCAATATTTGGAGATAGAAAACATAATTGACAGAAAATATTTTTTTGGAAATTTAATTAATTA
Source organism: Galerucella pusilla (assembly GCA_910591695.1). NCBI lineage: Eukaryota > Metazoa > Arthropoda > Insecta > Coleoptera > Chrysomelidae > Galerucella > Galerucella pusilla. Next base: position 125,559 of record CAJUYI010000491.1, read on the forward strand.
TAACTAAAAGCTTGAGCTAAATATGTCATTAAACAGACATCTAAGGAAGCGAATTTTTTCGACATATTGCGATAAAAAAAGAAAATTTGAAATTTCTGCAAAATTGGCTGCAAAAATTTATTTAAAAAATTCCATAGATTATAGATCCAAGCTTTTACTTAAATATTTGATAGAGCAAGCATTTGCGGAAATTTTGGCTTTGGACGTGATCTTTTCCATACCAACGAAAACATGTTACTTATTTCAACTGTAGCTAGTCGACGAGTTATTCTTTCAACTTTCCATATTAATTACAAAAAAAATTTCAAATTTAACCATCTTGTTGTTTATTCGACACCGTTTAAAAAAATCTCGGGAAAGATTGATCCCTTTTTTTTGGTTTTCACACTCTCAATTTTATATGAAACGTTCAGGACTTTCATTAAGATAAACGCGCTTGCCGAAGTAAAATATGTGACGGGGCGGTAGCTATCATTATTCCAGCGGAATTTATGAAAATTACATTCTATCGACTTGACTTGCGGCATTTTCAAACACTCGAACACATCTACGGAGGAACGTGTGTCTTTTTTGTATTAGTTTGGAAAAAAGGCAGGTCTGTGATTAATCCTAATCACATTGCATCATTGCCGCTACGAAATGTGTGTCTGCATCCCATTTTGAATGGTATAGTTTCTCCCTATTGATACGTCGCGCTTGCGCGTAATCTAAACATCGATTAATCAATTTTTTCAAGTCAAAGATTAGGGTTAACGTTTGTAATACATTTATACTTTGGCAAGTTTATCTGAAGTCGTGAAAGGAATGCAGTCGAAAACACTCGATATTGCCACGTTTAAATATGAAAAAGCTAAAGTGCTAAGTATGTAGTGATGATAATTAGAAAAGGGACTTATTATTATTAACAATATTAATAAAATGATTAAACGTTAATTCTTTAATGTGCTTACTTCCTTGGATTTTTTCTATTAACATAATTTTTTCAATTTATGAATATTAAAAGATGAACACTTTTCCAAATTTGTTACGGTCTTCTCCAAGCTCTGGCAGTGTTGTACGCAAACCATAATTACCACACCCTCCGAATTACATAACTGGTGATTTTTATCGAGAGGCCTGACCAGCTGACTTCTTATTAGCAAGCGCGTGCGTGTGTTCTTCCCTCTCACTTTCTCAATTGACTGATATTGATTTATCCAGTGGCGTTGGTATTGTCGGTGACCTTTGTATTTTCAGTTTTACTTGATAAAATAGGTACCGTACGCCATTTGTACGTTTATGACAGATACCGCCATGTTTCCTCGCCTCTTACCGATGCTCCGTTGCTTCAGAAAAACTTGCCAAACTAAAAACGGTCTATTATTGTGATATTTCGCCTAGGATTCATCACAGACCTGGCTTTTTTTCCATTTCTCCCAACGTAAGGTGTTGGAAAGACATGAACAATCGATGACGCACACCAAAAGGTTATTGTATGAACTCCATTTACTATAACTAACTCTTACTGTTAAAACTTCACCCATGTATCACGTATTCCTTTATTTTAAAATAGGATTGTACAAATGTAGGAATTAAACGCTGAAAATGGTGTACATAAACAGAAACTTTGAAATGTTTCCAACCATAAACGTGAACTCGTTGAAATTAATTAGTGTCAAAGATGTAATAACCGTCAAACATGCATTAAGTGCGAATTCTTGTTTTTAGCCGTAATCAGGGAGCTGCAGGAGGAGTCCCGCATAGCACCATACCAACTTTGGGACGTCAAAACTCCTTAACGTCTCAAGATATCACTACTAAATTCAACTCGCTGCCGCGAGACACCAGGGCGGCTACCAGGTTCGAATTTACTTTCTATTGTTAATTGAATTTATGAGAATTTTTATTTCACAAAATTTTCTGCTCTTCAGTATTTACAGTATACTGAACTGTAGAGATGCCACTAATATTCGGCAACTATTCAGTTATTTTTTCACTATTCGGCTGAATACCGAATAGCATATCATGAAAAAATAACTTGAAGATGTTTATTCAACCAACAATGGATGAAATAGTGATTTACGTTACAAAACCGAGAAGTAGTGTTTTTCAGGTCGAGACAAGCTTGGTGAGACCTGAAAAACACAAATTTTCGGTTGCGTGACGTACAATTTTTTTCAAGACAGACACTTCGATATACATTTAATTCTTTATTTTACTTTCTATAACAAAGTGATTAACAAAACTAAAATCAGATAAACAAATAAGTTTGACATAAACGACAAATTAAAAATCAACGAACTGTCATCACTCGACAATATATCGAAACATTGTTATCATAGTAACGAAATCAAGGTAGATTGTATTATAGAAGAGCGATTGGAAAAAAAAAAAATGGACGTCAGGGACCGGCAATAGTAGTTTACCTAACTAGTGCGGAAAGTGATACTTTTCCGCACGCTATTGCAGATGGCCGAACGACGCTTTAGCGGAGTTCGACCAGAAATCGCCTGCGGAATAGTCACTTTACGCACGTGTTAGGTACACTATTTTTCTACTAGCAAGCGGAAAAAGCCCAAAAGTTAACATAAAGAAACATTTCTTATTAAATACATATCAAAAAATTAATTATTATTATTTGACATTCATTTGATGATGCTTATATCAGGGCCATTAAAAAATGATTGAAAAATAAGTTTGTCGTTTTATTTAAAAATAATAGCAGAATTATAATAAATTTATTAATTTTTCAGTCATTTGGTGAACTACAATCATACTAATATATATTTTAAATATTCAAATGTCAGTATACTCCCTAAAAACTAGACAAATTTATTTTCCGCACTAGTGCGGAAAAGTAACTCTTTCCGCACTAAAATGAGTGCGGAGAAGTGGACTTTTCTGCACGCTATTAGAAAATAGTATATTACGTAACGTGTGCGGAAAGTGACATTTTTCACACGAGTGGGAAGTATTGTCTCACGAGCGCAGCCGAGTGAGACAATCCCACGAGTGTGAAAAATCACTTTCGCACAAGTTATGTACACTATTTTTCCTACGACCACGCGATATACTTTTACCAAATTAGGCATGTATAATCTTGCTTTTTTATGTAGATGTGAGAGGTTTTACATATGTGTATTTGTAAATACTTTATATGGTTTTGATTACTTACCTTTGAAATTGGCCCAGAAAATTGTGATTTTTATGCAATGGAAAAAAGTACCTTTATAAAAAAGTTAGAATTAATATTTAACTTGTTGTCTACCTGTAGGAGATTGAAAGTATTAACTAGCTATTTTAAGGATTCATTGTTCAAATAATTGAAAACGGATATTTATTGTTTTAATAACATGAAAGTCCAATAAATGTCGATATAAACACATTTTATTTTGGAGAATAAATAAACTGTTGTGTATATTTCCTTAGCGCTTATTAGTATCTTGGACAAGAACCATAAGCTACAACAGTGGGATGGCCGAGCGGTCTAGGCATCCGTGGGCTCGATTTTTGACAAGCATTAGGGTGGTTCGAGTCCGGGCTCGGTATTTTTTTTTAATTTTAAATGAAATAAATAGATTATATTATATTATTATATGGACAAATCAACTTAGGAAATAAGCATTTCACATATACATATTAATTTGCGGAGTAAAAAGACTAGCATTTCAACATTCAATTTGACAGCTTTTTTATCCGCACACGTACGGATAAGATTTTTTTCCGTACGCGTATGAATAAAGGTCACTTTCCATAGAACTAGTCAGTGCGATATATGTCACTTTCCTATGTCGTAGGAAAAAGCTTTTTCCGGTCCCTAGCGTCCATTTTCCGGTCTTGATCGGCAAAACGTTATTTTCTGGACGAAAAATTGTCCAGAATGTGTATACTTTTTGGTCGGTCTTGAAAAAATAATTCTTCTACTTTTTGGTTTTTCTCTTGTAATTCTTAACCCTTCTTTAGGCTGGCGATGAATAAAAGATACGGAGATAGAAGTGTGTCCCTTATTCAAGACGAGGCGGACGGGGCCCTTTCGGCACCTGAAATGCCCTCCTCCATAAGGAGGGATCGAGGTAAGTGAAAACCCGAATAAAATTTTAAAATTGCAGTTTTTGATAATTTTTCGAAAATTGGCAACGCTGTTGTTTTTGAAAAACATACGCCAGTGAAAATTGAATTTCAAATGGGAAAATTAACTTTCGAAGTAAATAATTTTAATAACAGAGCTTCCACGATAGATTGTCCAAAACTGTATTTATATACAGATTGTCCCATTTGGAAAAAATAGATCGCGACCAGAAGCTAGAGATAAAGCAAAAATTATTCTATAATAAATTTGAGCATTCCTTTCAAGTATTTATAGCTCCAAATTTTCATACTTGTCAGTTTTCGAGATATTGAACTGTCAAAACACCATGGGACATCCTGCATATGAAGTTAACCTGTTAACTATTGTCTTTATTTTTTTTAAATGTTTGGCTTAATAGGTTCGGAAGTGAAAGCCGGGATTGGTAAACTTTTATCTATTTTCCCAAATAACTTATTTTATTTTAAAATTATGAAAATATTCTATTTAAAAACCACGCCATAAGCGTCATACAGTGCAGTTTACAATATTTTTTCTCCTAATCTCTACCCCCCCTCCATCCCAAAAAAAAACCCATATCCAAAATTCATTCATTTAACTCACACACCATCGTTTTGAAGTGAAAAAAGTATAAATTTGGGTTGTATCCTCAAAACGAGCTTCCCAAAAATTGTAGTACATTGCATCCCCAGAAAGTACATATTTTCTAAATCTCTAAAGCCGAAATATTCTTAAACATTTTTAGCCAGCATTAAATTATCCACAAAACGCCACAACGTTTATTAATAGCCGAAAAATCCTGCGACTTCATTCAAAATGGGTCTGATTAAAACTAGCTTACCAGCTAGAAATTTTTAGGTATTATAATGGCTTTATTTCAAAAAGGAATCTCTATTAACGATTGAAAGCTACATATTACGATCACTGACTGGATCATTGTAACTGGCTCAAGGATATGCTAAATGGAAATCCAATTTTTTAAATCAAATATAACGTGGGTCTAAAGAGCTACATTTTCCAGTAATGGAGCTGTGAATAGAGCAGATCTTAGATATTGCAAAATAATAATTATTCTAACGCTTTATAAAGTTTTGAGAAATACTTTCCAAAGACACTGGCCACTGAACTAAGAAGCAACAACTACTTCCCGGGCTATAGACCCGACGGATAATGAATTACACTTCAAATTCAAACGGGGTTGGCATATCTACAAGATATTCAGTACCAACCATTCTGGTTCGGACTTAGAAGAGACAACATAACTTGTAGACCGGTTTCGACGTATTTGCGACTCATCAGTACAAGGTATATGTTCTCCGTCCGCGAACTAAAAGCCTAATAATTACAGACTGAAGATACGCCAAAATATTTCTTGAAACTTAATAAATAATTATTATTATTTTGCGATATTATTAAATAAGACAATATTACAGGAAACTGTAATAGTTCTTTAGAGCAGATCTTATTCAACGAATACAAAACGCAATTGACAGTATCCCAGCTGCTGTCTTTTCCAAAAAGGCATGAGATTAAATACCTGCATCAATAGATGGAAAGCATCAATGTAGTTTATTCTTGCTGTTTTTGTTACCTCTCTTAATCAGACACCCTGTACAGCCTTTAATATCCAATAACACAATGTCATAAATCCTTTTTTCCATAATTTTTGCTAAGACCTCTATTAAAGACAGCAGCTGATTGTGGTTGAAAATCAGAGGGGTTCTTTTATATAAAAACGCTTTCTGAAAGTCTCCCCTTTATGTTTTTAACGGTAATTGGTTCCTTCCTTTTGACGTTTTTGATATAATTATTCTCTAAGGGGAGGAAAAAATCGTGTTTTCCTTCCTATTCACTATGAGAGTTTATTTCAAATAATGTTATTAGTGCAGTTGTTTGTAGAAAAATTTGAACATGTTGACTGACGTCTGTCTTTACATACTGTGGTAGGGGTTAGGTTAGGGTTAGGTGTGTGGTGAGTGGGTCTATAAGGCCCTCCACTGCGACTCGCAAAAGTCTATTATGGCTCACACGTATTTAGATTTCACCAATCAAATTCAGCTTCTTAACAAAGCCGATTAGTTTTTTTGGTGGATGATATTTCAGGTCGAGGGCGAGATAGAGACCCTGCCAAACATCAGATACCTGATTCGAGCCGCGGCGGGTTAGGCGCTGATTATATGCTCTGCTGTTCCAACATCTTCCAGACAAAGAAGGCAAGTCGGATCTTCCGACAGTTCAAGTTTTAACATATGATGTTCCAGATGACAGTAGCCTGTTAAAAGACCTGCTAGACAACGTAGGTCATGCCTGCTATAGTCTAGCATTTGCTTGTATACATTCTTCGGAAGATGTATAAAAGCCTTTGAATGAACCAATCTTGGTAAATTATGCCAGAAGTCTAAAGGCCTGGTTTCGCACGTGCGATGAATGCATGCGTCCGACGCTTGCAGCCGCTGGAGCGTCTATCGCATGCGTTTGAGTGGTTTTGCTTGTGCGTTAATTATAGATTATGTAGAGTACGCGGGGTTTTGGAAAACGCTTTTGGAATATTGTGCCAAATTTTTAGGTTATTTTTTACCCCAATAGCAGTTACTCCAGGTACTGCCGATTTGATTGTAAAAGTGGCGGTTATACTACATAATTTGATTCGAAATGATTTGGTGGGCCCAGGCATGGAAATGAAAATACTATTGCTCTAAATCCTGCGAGGAAGAACATGATTCCACTACCCAGAACTGGTGGATTTGCAAATGCGAAAGGATTTGCAATTCGAGAGATATTTAAAGATTTTTTATGGCTGAAGGCAGGTTGGATTGGCAAGACAGAATGGTTTTAAGAACCTAAACATATTACTATTGTTTTGATGTCGAAAAATAAATAGGATTTAGGTATTTAGTGTTTGTTTGGCAAAGAAAGCCTATTGCGATGCCAATAGTAGGTTCTGGTCCGATAGAAACACGTGTGGCACCCTCCCTTGCGAAAGAGTTTGCTTTCTCGTTTCCTTCCATGCCAGAATGGCCAAAGATCCAGACCAGCAATACTTTACTGAGTTCTCCTACTTAGGAGAGTCTTTTGTGGCAGTCTAAAACCAATTTCCAGGTTACACGGTGAGAGCTAATTGCCTTCAAAGCCGCTTGGCTAGCCGAGAAAAATTTTATTGTTCTATGTATAAGATTGGCTTACTCCACTCTCTCCACACACGAAACAATGGCGTAAATTTCCGCCTGAAATACGGTTGCATAGGATCCTAGTGAGGTTGAAATTTCTGTCCTAGGTCTGCGCCCGTATACACGTGCACCAGAGTCTGAGGGTGTTTTTGAGCCGTCTGTGTACCAAAGATATCTGCTCTTAATAGTTCATTCTTACATCTCTATTTAGAATTAGGACGGTATATAGTGTGGTAACATCATGGGATAAAATACTTTGACACACGTCAACGTTTGAATGAAATTGTAGGTTTGGTGATTCACTTATTTCTAGTATAGAAAACAGTATTGACACAGAAAACCATGTTTGTTTACATTGGCGGATCGTGGTGAAAATTTTATTTAAAAAAATGTTTATCTTGTGAGATTGTCCCCCATCGATTCTTCGTGTTGAAATATTGAATTTCTGGAACGATTGGCTATTACGACGAAAACCGATTATTTCTTTAACTCGTGGTGACTTTTTTTTTCGCCCATATCCGGGTCGTCTGATTATAACACCGTCCTACTGATCTCCCAATCCCTTACAAATAAGTAAGAGTTCTTAATAGCCCTTGAACAGAATCCCCGACTAGTCATCTATCAAAAATGGCTTGTTTATCAAAATACACGTAATCCATTTAATGCATTAAATTCACAAAATCCTCTAACAACCTCTTCAAAAGTCTCTCTGATCATCGCACAGATCATTAAATCTCACGAGCAGGTCCGGAAGTGACAGTGGCGTATCATGTAAAATTTCTCTCTCTCGTAAACCCGATATTAAGAATGTACCGACCGGGAAGTCGAACACAAACATCTTGCAACACTGGAACTGAGTAGAGTGGTTAATTTGAGTGGTTAATTCAAACTGATAGAGAATAGTATGTGCAATGTTGCCGGAATGCAGCTTGTGGAAACTGCTGATAGTATACACTGTGTTATTTATAAGATGCGACATAGGGATTCCTGTACAAAGCTGTCAAACGCTAGCTAACTTTTTTACCAAATAGCGTTCATAAAAAATAATAACAGATTTGGAAAGGTCGTTAAAAATAAGTTCAAACTGCACTTTTAATTTTCTTAAATTCGCTCTGGTTTAATAAACAAATGTATGATTGAGTTAACTGTATAAACCCTCACTTCGTGGAATCTACTCATCATATGGTTTTAAATGAAACTAACTGTTTCTAAATGACTCCACAATATATTTGAAAAAATTCAAAAAGTCAATAATGTACTGGACTTTTCAATTTACAGA
>CAJUYI010000492.1:0-19284 GCA_910591695.1 Galerucella pusilla
TTACATTTCTCTCGACCCAACCTTCAATTTTGACAAACATGCCAATTGATTTTTTTTAAATGTCATTCATAAAATTTTGATTTTCACAATAAATGCGGTGATAATTTTATTGATTAAAATTTCATCTCAATATGTATAGATACAAATTTTTAGTTTTATGTTTTTTGTTTGTTATTTTTGTTTCCTGCCTATGTACAGGTATAGTGGACGTAATATTTTTAATGCAGCTTCTATCTAATCGTATATCCCCTTCAAGTTATATTGCGGAACATGACGGTATCGTATCGAATTACAGTCGAACAAAGAGCCGACAACTTCAAGTTCGCACAATATCTATTACGGCAAGTATAACTTGTTTACCTCTATAGGATTTTACGAACACAGGAAATACCTGTCATTTGTAAAATTTTTGATGAACAAAGAATAAAACATTCTCGAAATGCGTTGAATTATGGATACTGTGGGTATTGTTTTTAAGGCTCCGTTATCAGCCACCACGGTAAAATAATGAACCTCAGCTTCCACTGAAAACCACAAGATGGGGAGAGGATATGGTTTTATCCAAAATTTGGATCATATATTCTCGGAACTGGTAATTTAGTTCACCAAATAAGTGGTCAATGGTTGATTACCATTATAATCTTGAATAAATACTTGATCAACCGTGTACCGGACAAATAATCACGTGTCGCTCTCCACTGATCCCCACTTCCCACGCCAGTTTGTATCATTCGATACAATACCGAGTGATATATTTATTGAGATGTTATAGTTTTCGATTTAATTTAGATTTCTTATCTGTTAACCAGAGGTAACGAGGCAACGAGGGTGAATTATTATCTGATTTGTTGTTGATACGTTGGGACCCTATTTATTATAAAATTTATATCTCTATTATTTTTCCGTCTTATTTCGATTATTTTTTATACAGTATGGAAACCACTTATGGAATAAAATTCTTTGTCATTATTTTAGAAAATTATAAAAAATGCCGAGACACGTCAACTTTTGAATTGAGTTGTGCGTTATGTAAACATAAATGTAAGTGTACAGGGTGATTCACGTAAGTATGCCATAGTCGGTGTTGTTTTTTTAATGAAACGCCCTGTATATTTGCATTTTTTGAAATCCTTCTAATGAACCGATTCCAACAAACTGAATAATGTATGGTCAATTATGAATTATACAGGGTGAAATTTTTATTTTTACAGTTATCAAACACATACATAAAATACCTGATGTATTTGATTTTAATACATTAAAATAAATACTAATGTTCTCCACCTCGTTGTTGGCAATAGCACAGTCTCCTATAGAACTCCTTAACTTCGTTTAAAGTTTGAGGTGAAATATTCCGTATTTCTGTAGTTATCCTGTCTTTGAGGTCTACAATGCTAGTTGGTTGTGTTGCATATACTTTGTTCTTGAGATAAACCCACAGGAAAAAATCTAACGGCGTAAGGTCTGGCGATCTAGCTGGCCACTCGATAGTACCTCTTCGTCCAATCCATTTATTGAGGAAGATTTTACTTTTCCAGTATAAACTGTCAACACATCAACAACTGACAGAATAGAAAACAATCCACATTATTTACCGATTTAAAACAATCCACATTATTTACCGATTTTGTCTAATTATTGGCGTTTTTAGGCAATTTTTAGGTATTTATGATAAAATTCATGGGCGTAGCAGTTTTTGTTTAATATACAAATACGTCTAATAATTAGTTAGTTTAGATTTTTGATAAATCCATATTTAGCTAATTTCAAAAAGTACCAATATTTCAAGTGTAATAAATTATTAATTTTAAAATTTCACCCTGTAAAATCCATAATTGACCATACATTATTTAGTTTTTTGGAATCGGTTCATTAAAAAGAAAACACCGACTACGGCATACTTGCGTGAGTCACCCTGTACATTTACATTTATGTTTACATAACGCACAACTCAATTCAAAAGTTGACGAGTCTCGGCATATTTTATAATTTTCTAAAATAATGACATAAAGAATTTTATTCCATAAGTGGTTTCCACACTGTATATAAATTTCGTATGACGCGTTTTTTTCCTCCGTGTGTACGTCATGTTTGTTTTACGTTTTTAAAACCACAGGCAACTCTATCCTATCCTAAACTGGAACGAAAACAAGAACACTGTTGCCAGCTACTGCCTAAATTATTTACCAGATCTTAGCCTAAATACCGAAAATATTAAAAAACCATGACAAATCCTTTGATTTTACTCAAATCTACAAAAACAAACAACATTCAATTGAATAAATCAATATAAATAAATGAAATCACTTTTGAACATCTAACTTAGCTGTGATTTATTATTATAAAGAGAAGATATAATGCGAGATCTTTGATTGTCTATATGAAAAACGCTTTGAAGTCGTTCATGTATAACTAATACTTTCGCTATTAAAAGTTAACAAGCCAATATTATTGCATTACACACGTTGTGCCAGTGTACATTTAGATTATCGAGAGTACGAAATCTGATACAATTGTACCCGTTCTGGCAACACTGGATTGGGAAATTAGAGTCTCATATCGGAAACTATCCTCTCGATATATACCTATCACTCGAATGATACTGATTCAGTCAGCTCCCTCTGATGCCAAATCGGTTCAACCAAATAAGACAGAGTTTTTAGCTACCATATTTGAATTACGGCGCTAATTATGCCGCTTTTATTTCATTCAGTTCTTGATAAAATAACAATATTTTCGCTGCATTGTCACACATTTGTCTATAAAATACTGTTATGAAGGATGTGTTACCTTTATATCATTTCAATCTTCATTGCCCAAAATTGGGGATATTTGACAACGTCTGTCGAATTTATTACTAACAAGAAACCCATATAAATTATTATGCACACTACCTTAACAGTTTGGCAATCGATATAACACCTCATGTCTCATCTAAAATTATTAATAAAAATTAACTGAATGAAAAACGTAAGCCATGTTTTTACGGTCATATTTTCAATCAATAACGGGCCCTTAATAGTATTACAAAAAAAGTATAATTCTATCAATTAATTGTTGTCGGTTATTAGACACTTTTAGCTTGTCATAAGTTTTCAAACGTATCCGTATCCGTATTGGAGTTACGTTGACGTAAAGAAATTATCAAGAATTCCTTTTTAGCAGAAAACGTATCGCTTGTTTCTGTTTTCAATAGTAGGTATAACCTCAAAGTTTTTTTATCTTACCTTTTTATATTTTTGTAAAACGTAAAATGGGGGCGAGGAAGATGATGTAATATAGCACTAAGCACGGAATACTGACTTTGGTCGGGATACGGATACGTTCAAGTATACGGAGTAGGGTACGTAACAATACGTTTAACGCATCGTATCGGCTGAGACGTAACGGGTCTACACATGCGCAGTTCGTTACGGATACGGATACGTGAGAAATTCAAGACAAGCTAAAAGTCCCCATTCAATATGTTCTATGTAAACTAGTAGCACAGGGAATGAAGCTCAAAAAAGGTAAAACCTCGCAATTTTTTCGTCCAGCATTGATTGACTTGAAATTTTAACAGGAAGTAGGTGATAGCCGGATGTTCAAAATCTTTATCGAACCGAAGGGCGCTAAACGGTTTTTAGAGGTGAAAACTACCCTTATTTGTCAAAATTCATAAAATAACATTTTAAACCTGAAAATGGATAAGATTTGGTTTGGATAAGTTGAATAATGATTGTTTTGAGCTTTGGAATACAATTTCATCATATTTCAACCCTTAAAAAGCAGCCCCTGTTACAGCTTAATGTAAAAAAAATCACGAATCCTTAAAAAATGATTTCGCCTCTGATTGATTTGCATAAAAATTTGGGATTAGGCTCAACTCACCCTCTGCTTTATATATCATGTCATGCCGACGAACCCTGATTGTTTCTTAGGGGTGAAAACTACCCCTAAATGTCAAAAATTAAAAAATAGCATTATAAATCTTAAGATAGGTGAAAATTGGTTTGAATTAGTAAAATGATGAATTTCAAAATACAATTTTATACTTTTTCAACCCTTAAAAATCAACTGTTATTAGTGTTGTATGTAAAAAAAAAATTTTTGCCAAGAGAAAAATAATTAATGATTATAGGGATTTGCTCAATAATTCTGTTGTCAAAAAAATGTGTCACGTGTATTAGGTAATTTTTCAACCTTTAAAAACCAGCCTTCACAATATTGCAATTTTTATAAACTATTGTAATAGATATTAATTGAAAAAAAGTAGACTTAAGTACAAAAAAAAATTTTTTTTTAACGTATTACCTTCATTTTTGATGATGAAAAGTTTATTCAAAAACGATTTTGTAGAGTTTTTCAAGAACTAGAAGGATCTGTAAGTTAAATCTCTTCAGACCCTTTCGTTTTTAAATGGGGTGAGTTTAAATGGCTAAAAAAAGGTGGTGCTCGTGCGTAAATAGACGTTTTAAACGGCTATATTTCCTCAAATATTAACTGTACAAAAAATCTACTTACAGGAAAATTTTTGTCATAAAAAAGCTACAATTTCGTTTTTTAACTTTGCTTGTACCTTTAATATTTTCGGAGTTATTTTGAAAGAAAGGGTAAAAATACAAAATTATTAAAAATAACTTTTTACTTTAAGCCATAATTTTTCGAAAACTATGAATTTTAAATTGGTTAAACTTCTTGGACATATTAACCATACATGTACAAAGAGAATTGCACAAGGGTAAAGATCAATTTTAATCAGGGGGGTAGTTAGGGGTTTGTTTTCACCGATTTTTTTGTATAAAAAATTCAGTAAGTACTTGCATTATTTTTGTCATAATTCACTCAATTTTGATGCTACAGACCTTGGTCTAATTATGCTCTTTGAAAAAGATTCTATGAGTTTTCTACGAAAAATGCATCATTTTTCCGGTATTTGACTTTGAATCTATCACATTTTGCATTTGGGAAAAAAAGCTAATCATTGATGGGCCATATCTCGGTTCCTATTGGTTTTAGAAAAATTATAAAAAAGGGTTTTGCTTGTCTTTTTAAAAGCTACAATTTTGCTCTCTGCAGTTTTTTTGATAAAATGCATAATTTTCGAGTTATCCCCGAAAAACATATCAAAAACGTCGATTTTTTCATCTAAAAAGCGTTACTTTCAATCGCGAATAACTTAGAGAATATTGATTTTACAAAAAAATGTATAGAACATTTTTTGATTAGAATCACTTTTTAAATCGATTCCTGTGGTTAAAATGTAATAGAAAATTTTCACCCCCGAGATGGGGTGGCAACCACCCCCATGGCTTTATCGCCCTTCGGTTCGATATAGATTTTGATCCTTGGGCTATCACCTACCTTCTGTTAAAATTTCAAGTCAATCCATGCTAGACGAAAAAATTGCCAGGTGAAATGCTTCATTCCCTGTACTATAGTTGCTTCAATCGTCCCCAAATATGGTAATCAACAGGAATGAAATCAGATGATCTAGAAGGCACGCTCTATCCACTGTTGGAGTAAGTACTATTTAGATGTTATCTCACTGCCAGTAAAAAGTGGGGGGATGCCCCATCATGCTGAAAATACATCCATCGGATAACAAGGACAAGGAAAAAATGTGAAGACCTACTAATTGTTATCTACACGTTAACCGAAATCGTTAACTGAGAACGACATTCTCGAATAGCGTGGGGGTTTTCTTCTGCCCACACATGTGAATTACGAGAATTATTCATCCCCTCTTTTGTAAATTGGGCTTCATCTGTAAATAGTGTCATATACAGCGTTGGTCGATGATTGTTGTTCCATCTACAAAATTCCAACCTATGAATTTCATGTCCAGGTTGTTGTAGTCGCTGACCAATTTAAATGTGATATTTTCTCACTTACTTTTGATTGAGTAACGTAACATTGACTTCACAGTCGACAGCGAGCAGCCCAGTAGGAAGGACGTGTCTTGATTACTCAGAAGCAAGCGAAGCAGATTTCGAGAAAGCGATCGGACGGAGGTTGATTTTTATCAGCCGAACCGGCGAAAGCTAATCAGAAGACGGAAACAGCGTTTTAAACGCAAATAGTGTTTCTCAACACTTTTTATTTTCTATTTATGAAAGTCTTGATAAATATTTTTATTTTTTAAGTCCGGATTTGATAGATGTTTTGTATGTTTTACGACCTGTGGAGGACAGGAACTATTAAGATGCCACCCAAAAAGAAGAGCGACAGCCGTGCTAGCAGCCAAGCTAGCAACAGGACAAGGAGGACAATGGAAACAACATCGGACTCGGACAGCGAAGACAAAGAAGCAACAAGAGCAGTGAAGAACGCAGATAAGGTACTGCGAGCAAGCGAAAAGGCAGCGGAAAAAATCGACAAAATGCTGAGGGGCAGGAAGACACTCCTAGACGAAAGGGACCAAGCCAAAAAAGAAGCAATAGAAGCGAAAAGAGCCACAGAAGAGATGAAGAAAACCATCCAGAACATGGAAGAGGTGATAACAGGACTAAGAAAAGCCATGGAGAACATGGCAAAAGCAATGGAAGAAATGCAAGAGGAGAAGAGAAGCCGAAGCTGCTCAGAAAGCGTCCACAGAAAGACGCAGAGGACAGAATCTCCAGGAAAAGACGAAGAGGGTGAAGAAGAGGAGATGGATTTCACGGAAGTGATATCCATCAGGGAAATACAAAAAAAGAAGCGGCCGCCCGAAGGAAAGCCAACGAGGAAGCGATGATGGACGAGGCCATCCGCGAAAACATGAAGACAACGACCGACCACCACCCGTCATTCTGCGGAGCATCCACCACTGGAGCTCTGTAAGAAAAGAAATCGAAAGACGAAACATAAAGACGAGGTTCATAACAATCCGGGAAAGACTCGGAGTGAAAATACCCTGCGACGGACCAGAGGACTACAGGAACCTCACAAGGTACATGAGAGAAGAAAGAAAAGAAGTGGAGTGGTATACGTATATGCCACAAGAAGAAAGAATGGCAAGGATCGTCATCCGAGGACACCAAGGAAATCAAAGAAGAAATCGAGAGACAAGGGGTAAGTATAAAACGACTAACCTAACTTCATTCCAGATTCGGAGAGAGAAGACCGCTACCCATCTAATCCGGAAAATCCAACACATCCAGAACGTGAGGATCAGGTGGGAAGAACAAAGAAGAGGAAAAGGGCCGACGCAGTGCTGCAACTGCCAAGGCTTCCACCACGGACAGACGACGTGTAACGTAAACACGAAATTCGTGAAGTGCGGAGGACCACACCGATCCAACGACTGCCCACGACCGAGGACCAAGCCGGCCACCTGCGCAAACTGCCAGGGAGAGCACCCGGTAAACTACAAAGGATGCCCAAAAGCCCCAAACAACCAGAAGACAAGGACAACAGCAACAGCAGTAAAGAAGACCAGGAGTCAGCTACGCCCAAGCTGCAGCTAACAAGAAAACAACGACGACAACAACAAAACAACAGATCCTCGAACAGGTGACAAAGCTATTAGCTCAGCTAATGGCTTAAAGTCGCTTGTAAGAGATCGGAAGAAAAGAAGACACACTCTATAAGGGTGTTTTCAGCCGAAATTGCCGGCTGAGGACGCAGTTTGTAGAGGCAGCGCAAACACACGCAACAGAAGACCGCCGAAGAAAAAACCACCGAGGTTACACGGCCAAAGAGAAGACGGCTCGCCCCCAGCTGCTAGACCTTTTAGCTAGGGACGAGCTGTACGCCGAAACGCGAACTATGATAATGAGACCCATCGGATAAGATGGGGGAAGTGGTGGAAGTCCTCCCCGGAGAAGTACCTCGCTTAGAGAGGAGCATTCTGGGTGGGACGGGCTCATCAAGGTTGTATGTGATTGACTTCATGAAAACATTATAGTCGGAGAGCTGGTGACGAATTTTGGGAAGGCTTTTTAGGGAAGCTGAAATTGCGAAAAATGACAATTTCGTCAATTGGTGAATACAGTCCTGGAAGTCATTTAGCGAATTAGCGGTTAATTCGCTACTGCGCAGCATATAATATTTGCAAAAAAAATTAAAAAATAGTTATTTATGTATCAAGAGCAAAAACGTGACATTATTGCTTGAGAGTAATGGTAATTACTCGAAATTGTCATTTTTCGCAATTTCAGCTTGCTTAAAAAGCCTTCCCAAAATTCGACACCAGTTCTTGGACTATTAAATAAATTGAAAACTGCACATTTGGATATGTAAAGGTTACGCGTTTCTTTCGAAAAGTAAGTAGGCCGGACCCCTCAATTCTTATATCATTTTGTCCAATTTCACTAGAGGTATCCTACATGTAAACGTTGTAACTGTCATTTGAAAACACCCTGTATAAATTAGATTTATAGGTTCGGGACGGGATACTTTAGAAAAGTTCTGCTCTCGACTCTCTGTCTCCGGCGTGAGTGATAACCGTTTAACTGATCCGGAAATTTGTGTATTCCGGAGCTTGATTGGAAAAGGTAAAATATATCCGTACCGCCGCTAAATGAAAATTGTTCGCTATACTTTTCCGTGAAATTTTCCTTATCGTTTTTATTTTTTAGTGAAAATATTTTGTTTGGGTTTGTTCCTTTTATTAATAATAAGGAGTTGTAATTAAAGTGTAATTTGCTTTAGAATTTTATTTCTGCGTTCGAAATGTTAGATTATTATTCATTAGCCAGTTCTCTAGTATTTTTTTTGGATCTTGTTAAAGGTCTGGCGCCCAAGATTTTAAGGGGCATCTACCAAATTCGACCTTGCACAATTATGCTTTGTATATTTTTTTGTTTCCCTACGTCCTCACGTTTAAGTTCACATAACGAAAATTTTATTAGAAATATGAAAGCTCCGCAACATGTAGGTAGCCAAGCGGTCCAAGCGGATTTTGGTTCACGTACTACTCTATAAGCTTCGTCAGTATTGAACTGGGAGACCGCCGAGACCGGCGAGCGTTGTATCAACAATGGAACGGCACACGACTACCGAAGCAGAGAGACAATGTCAGTCATAGAAGGATAGAAAAGCGTTCACAAAATTTCCCCGCGATCCAAAAACAGCCAAAATTTGGGTCATTTTCTACAAAAATGGTCCCCATGATTTTTTTCGCAACAAATATTCACAAAGTTATTGAATAATTTGTCCCCCCGCTGATGTGTAAATACACGGACTGTGCTCTCCGGCATACCTACAGCACAGAAGCTCATTATTCGAAGTGCGCTTGGTGCCGTTTTTCTCGAAACCGGTCAAATTTTCGAGAAAAATCATAAGGACCATTTTTGTAGAAAATTAACTGAACTTTAATTTTTATCTGAACCAAAAATCTCTAACTGCCATATTTTAGGAGATATTGACTGAAAACCTATTTTTGTGGTCTTTTGGGGCCATTTTCTCCGCCCTCGCACGCGTTTTCATGCAGAACTTTGTCTCATGTTTAATGAGGTACCAAATGCAACTTCCAACCAGAAGATGAAAATAGGGCGTAATTTATGTTAATTTTTTTCCTTTATTTACTGGAATAATCAGCAGAAATGAGAAGAAACGCCAAAATTTGTTGCTTTTTGGTTGCTAATTTCTTAGTTTCCCAAAAAATGAAATTGTTGCTCAAACCGTTCTCGAAAAAACTACTATGCGACTATCATAATAACAAATACGGCAAAATAGGTTGATAATTTGTTGCTGCAGGTTGCAACAGAAGAAAATTGAAATTTAATATAAATACAATTTTTTAAATTAGGTCAAACTTGATAATGTTCGTGCTAGCTTGACGCTCCGATTTTTCGTAGAAAAATAAATCAATAATTTGTGGCTGCTCACAGCTCGGTCTGTCTGACCATAAAGAGACAGCAACAATATAGAAGCCGGAAGTCGGAAAAGTTTAGAAACCGGTGAACGTACGAACCGGTCACGCTAGCTTGACTCTTTAATTTTTCCGAAGAAAATCCGATTAATAATTATTTGCTCTTATCAAGCATTTCCAACGTGTAAAGAGTCATCAGTAAAAAAGGAACTGGAAGTCTTAAGAGTTTAGAAACCGGTGAACGTACAAAACCGGTCACGCTATCTTGACTTTGGATATGATTTCTAATATCCAAAATAGTCTAGTCAACAAGTGCATTTTTGGCCAACTTTTTTCAGCAGTCTCCGAAAATTATGATCGAGGTGTCATTCGATTCGGGATGGCATCTAGATGATTTTTGAAAAAAATGAAGTTCCGCAAACAAAAATTGCAAAAGTTATTAACAATTAACTAAAAAAAGGGGATTTAGTTTTTTGCAAATATCTCAAAACTAATAAAGATTTTTCAAATTAAAAAATGATTTGAAAAAAGGAGGAAATTTCCTAAAAAAAAAACCAACCCCCGGAACTGTAGGACCAATATTTATAATTTTCCCAGAGGGATGAAAATACGGCCGAAAACGGGTGTTCTGGCTTCCGTAAGCCACGCCTACTTTGGACACTTTATTAATAAAAATTATTTTAACATATTAAATATGAAATTTAAGAAATGAAAAAATTCAGGGGCTCACTGGATAGATAAATGAACAATAATCCGCCTGAAAAAATTTTTATCACAATTTTTCAATTAGTTATTCAATTGTTAACTAATAATTTTGAACATTGCAAGTGTGATAATTGTTAAACTATAAATTTAAGATTTTTTTCCTCTCTTGGAGCAATTCTTGAAAGGCTCCACAATAGATCCCCGTTGGAAAAATTAAAAAATGTTTATTTTTCAGGTTTTTATTAATAATTACTTATCGTTGTTGCAAAATATAAAACTTAAATTAATCATTGTAAAAAATTTTTTTTTCAAATATTATTAATGATCCGTTTTTATGTTATTAGAAGTTGCATAAAAATAATTTTTTTAAATTTTTATGTTATAGTTTAAAAAATTGTTATAAACAAATGCGTTGTTTATTGGATAATTGAAATTTTTTTTATGGAATTTCAATCTTTGATACAAATAATGATTTTTAAAAGAAAAATTGTTCCTTAAAACATTTTTTTTATTGCTTAAAAACGCATTTGTTAATTAACAATTATTTTCTCCCACTTCTAATTAATATCAAGGAACATTTTTTTTTTACTTATTATTAATTTTTCTTTTCCATATAAAAAAAAAATTCGTTTTATTTATTTTTTCATTGTTTATGTAATAAACTATTTGTATTAAACAAATAAATTTTTACCTTATATTTTTTTCCTATTCTACTTACTGTCAAAAAAACATGATAACATAAAAACGGATCATTAATAATATTTGAAAAAAAAATGTTTTTCAATTATTAATTCAAGATTTTAATTTTGCAACAACGATAATTATTAATAAAAACCTGAAAAATAAACATTTTTTAATCTTTCTTCTTTAATCTGGGAAAATTATAAATATCGGTCCTACAGTTCCGGGAGTCGGGGTTTTTTTAGGAAATTTCCTCCTCTTTTCAAATCTTTTTTTTAATTTGAAAAATCTTTATTAGTTTCTAAGATATTTGCAAAAAACTAAACCCCCTTTTTTAGTTAATTGTTAATAACTTTTGCAATTTTTGTTTGCGGAACTTCATTTTTTTTCAAAAATCATCTAGATGCCATCCCGAATCGAATGACACCTCGATCATAATTTTCGGAGACTGCTGAAAAAAGTTGGCCAAAAAGGCACTTGTTGACTAGATTAAAAACCCTCAACCTCAAATTTTTGTGCATATACGTCAAAAAACGTTAAAGTTATTGTAAAAAACGAAAATTAAAATTTCATGTTCAACACCCTGTATCTCTCTTAATATCAACATTTAATTAAGGCTAGTTGGTTTAAATCGCAATATTTTGAGGTAAAGATTGTACTGTACTTCTATGTACAAGTACTAAAGGACCACCCTGTATAATCCGAAACTCTGAAGAGTTTGAAAACCAGTATACGTACAAACTGGCTAGGCTATATTTATTCGCGCTTCTTGGAAAGTTTTTGCAAATACTACGGTCATTAGAATGATTATTCTCACTTATACAAAGCTGAATAATTTATTGCTCAATTCCTACTTTATAAATGCTAAGGATTCTACTTTAAGTTTAATGTCACTTTGTGTAGAATGCCCTATATCTAAAATAATTTATACTTTTCCAAGAGCCGGGTATTTTTTTGTAAAAATTGTACGGGAACAGGTAGTTTTTTGTGAATATGTTCAGGGGTGTCCCCTGAATGTAAAACCAAGTTGGCGTCATGGGGGGGCTTCACCTCATCTGCCATCTTGAAAAACACGCGAACCGCGCATCGTACGACAAAAGTTGTGGAGATCATTATTGTAGATAATAATATTTGCCATCTTTTTTATTCGAAACTTTTTTTTGTATAACGCATAGGTTTTTAATTATAGCGCTCCACATTTTCTTTCATCCTACAAAAGTAGAATTTTTTTATGTGCATTGCATTCTTTGTTGTATGAGAGATTTATTTTAAAAATGGCGATACGTTGAACCGATTCTACAAAAAGATCAGATTGTTCAGTGATTTTAATCACTGGAAGTTATAGTCAAACGTCAATTATTAAAAAGTGGCAACTGAATTTTCTTAATTAGAATACTACAAGGATCCTTATTAAAAATAAGTTGGACAGATTATAAAGTAAAGTTCTTTTCACGATCTAAGAAATTGACCTTACATGAGATGGAATCGTATCAGTTTGAAAGAATAATTTAATATTTAAACTGTCAATACTCTTTGTAATTATGCAACAAATTATCGATGTATATAACCTGATTATTTCGAAGTACTTATGGTATTACTACTGATAGTATCAAAATGTTGTATAGGTGTAGATCGTTTTATATGTAGTTTTTTATCTAGTGTGTATGATGTATGTCAAAAGCAGAAGTGACGTTATAAATAATTCATTGCTAATGACAAGAATTTCAATAACTATACTGATGTTTGATTAATATCACTAGAAAATTTAATATGGAAAGTGAATCAGACAGTGAATTGAATATATAATTTGTTTAATAACATAAGAAGTAATAAGCTATATACATCTAATAAACTATGATCAATGTCTATATGTTTTAGTTTGACAAAAAATGTATACATAAGCAGGTAATTCATAGTCGTGGACAAAATATAGTATTCTACTCACATATAACGGCTATTATTCACTTGGGTGTTTATGTCACTCGCCTGCGGCTCGCGACATAACCGCACCTTCGTGAATAATAGCCATAATTATATGCTTGTTGAATAATATACTATTATACTTCATTTAATTTTTTTATCAGTGCGGCTTTGCACTATCGGCGGGTGTAATTTAGGCGCTAACTATCCTTCTTTACCTGTCTGACAAAGAAGGGTAGATAATCCGACATGTATTTTCGCCGCTAAGAAGTGCAGGTAGGTCGAGTCACTAAATAACTCTTATCTTAATAATTTAACCACCAATATTTGGAAAAACCCTATAGTTTTCTCTTTCTTATTTTCTGATATTTTTATACGGGGATGGGTAATTTGGTCCCCGGTACCTGTGCTAATCCTTTGGTAGCCAGGCACTTCGATAATCCGGCTGGTAATTTCGCCCCGAAACTAAAATATAATTATTTCTGCATCTTGGAAATTTTTAGGAATAACAGGTGTTTAGACGGATATAAAACCATTATATTATTATAATTTGCAATCATTTGAATTATTACTTAGTTTTAGTACGTGTGAATTGTTGTGAGAAAGCAAATTATGGAGGTGAAAATTATTAAAAGTAATCGAGGCAAGGATTTACTTGTAGTTAACGGTTACAAGTTAAATTTCCACAAAAAACTGAAAACT
The DNA here is from genome assembly GCA_910591695.1 of Galerucella pusilla. Taxonomy (NCBI): domain Eukaryota; kingdom Metazoa; phylum Arthropoda; class Insecta; order Coleoptera; family Chrysomelidae; genus Galerucella; species Galerucella pusilla. The sequence continues at coordinate 13,784 of CAJUYI010000492.1, forward strand.
TCAGAAGAAACTTGTTGGAAATGTACCAACAGAAAATGTAAGGCCTGTATCTATACATTAGGTGTATCAAGTGCAATATTCGTGACTAAAACTTCATCCGAACACTGTCATCTTGCGGACATTTCAACGTTAAATAGGCAAACAGTTTCTGCAGTTTGCAAGAGAAAGGCTGTTGACGATATTTCTGAAAAACCGTCAAAAGTTATACGTATGGCATTGAAAGAAAATTTACCAGCGACACTAACAACCAGGGACGTCGAGTACGTTAGGAAGGATATGTATAATAGTCGACGTAAGTTTATACCAGCGCTTCCGAAAAATATCAACGATGTACATGAAATTTTGAATTCGATTGACGTAAAAACTTCGCGTGATGAACAATTTCTTTTTATTAATTGTGTGTTAAATAATATCATTGTGTTTACGTGTCTTTCAAATCTTGAAGCTCTGGGGAAAACGCAACGAATCAACGTCGACGGCACATTTGATTATTGTGCCAAATATTTCATACATTACATACCTTTAATGGTATGCCTTCTACCCAATAAAAAATCGGAAACATACGAAAGACTGTTTCTTTTGGTTCAAGATAAGTGCTCCAAAATTAATATTAACTTCGATTTTAAGGAAATAGTGTGTGATTTTGAAATGGCCATACATAAAGCCGTTCGAAAAGTTTGGCCTTCCACCCAAATCATCGGATGCAGATTTCATCTCGCCCAGGCATGGTTCCGGAAAATTAAAACTATCGGTCTAGTTGTGGAATATAACGATGCGAGCAGTGATATTAGTCGGTGGTTGCACTTGACTTTTGGTCTTACTTATTTAGATGCTAATGAAGTGGGTGATTGCGTTGCGTTCGAACTATTCGAAATTAAACCAAATGACATGAGATTGGAGAAGTACGCTGATTATCTAATCGAGAATTATGTTGATGAAGAATCTCTTTTTCCACCGACAATTTGGGCCAAAAAATTCGTCTGATCTCACGCGAACAACAAACGCTTGCGAAGCTTTTCACAGAACTTTTAACGATTCATTTTACAAAGAACATACAAATATAATAACATTTCTTGAGAAATTAAATGAATTCCAAATCGAAACTTATATCAAGTTGCAAAGTTGTCATTTGAAACATTATGTAAGAGACCCTAAAATTAGAAATCGTCAAAAATTTATTGAAAACCTTATAGAAAAATACAAAAACTCTGAAATAGATAGAACTCATTTTTTAACATGTATTTCATTTAAATGTGTAAAATTTTGAAATTCTCATTTGTGTAAAAATTATTTATATGTTCATGCCATAGAGTTGAAATTAAAACCTTTAAACTATTTTCATGTTTTGATTTTATTTCTTCTTTGAACCGAAAGTATATACCTGATTGCGGGGACGAAATTACTTGTAGGGAATTTATAACTGTTAGCCATGGGGACCAAATTACCTTTTGAAATTTCGTGACGTCATCTTTGGGGACCAAATTACCAACTCCGTTTTATACATAGTTACACTTTGATCAACCGGGTTTGGGCCTGAGTTTTCTTGTTTTTTTTTTAGTTTTCTATTTCTTATTTTCTGATATTTTTATACATAGTTACACTTTGATCAACCGGGTTTGGGCCTGGGTTTTCTTGTTTGTTTTAGTTTTCTATTTCTTATTTTCTGATATTTTTATACATAGTTACACTTTTATCAACCGGGTTTGGGCCTTGTTTTTCTTGTTTTTTTTTTAGTTCGAATAACTGGGTTTGGGCCTGGGTACTTCAGTCGGTTAGCGCCCAAAATACACATAGGATTAAAATGACCCTTTGGTCTTGGCACCTAGTTTACATGTTGTAAAAAGTGCATCAATCCTTTAGCGCCCAAATTACATCCACCCTGCACGATAAATCCGAAAAGTTAGAAAGCCTCCGCACACGGGGCGTTTGGCATTCGATGTGGATGCGTCTCGAAGTCGAAACGTTTCTCCCTCCATTCCACTTCGTACGTAATGTAAAGGCGGCGCCAGACATGCGGCATTCGGCGAGTACCGAGCGACTGCTCGCAGAGTGGCAAGTAGTTGAGTTACTCGGCAAGGTGTGCGCGGAGTAATCACCAAATGACAAGCACCTAAACCAGATATTCGCCATATGTGGATGCGGATTCAGAGCGTTATACGGCCAATACTCGTTTCCTTTGATGTTGCTTCAAAAGACCGACAAACAACGGGAACTACGCGAGCACTGCACAAAGACTAAAATTGGTCATCGGCAAGTAGCGATCAACCCGTCCACACTACTTGCTACTTGGCGAGCAATCGCTCGGTACTCGCCGAATGCCGCATGTCTGGCACCGCCTTAACCATAGATAAGAGATAGTAGAGACTTTTAGCTTGTCTTAAATTTCTCACGTATCCGTATACGTAACGAATTGCGCATGTGTAGTCCCGTTACGTCTCAGCCGATACGATGCGTTGAACGTATTGTTACGTACCCTACTCCGTATACTTAAACGTATCCCTATCCCGACCAAAGTCAGTATTCCGTGCTATTTGTGCTATACTACATCATCTTCCTCGTCTAGCAGCAATGGATTATTTAATATCGCCCCCATTTTACGTTTTACAAAAATATAAAAAGGTTAAATAAACAAACTTTAGGTTATACAATTAGAAACAGAACGAAGCGATACGTTTTCTGCTAAAAAGGCTTTCTTGACAATTTCTTTACGTCATCGTAACTCGAATACGCATACGGATACGTGTAAAAACTTATGACCAGCTAAAAGTGTCTATTATATATACGGCCTTAACGTAGGTCAACCAACGGTTCGATTTGCGGTCGATACTCGATAGGTAGTCGAATTGATTGCGTCTCGAGCGTCAGTCGAACCCTGCGACCTGCTGAGAACGAGAAAGTTCGAGCGTGACGATAGTTTTGCTTGTAATATGGAGGTAAGTACTTGGATTTATTTAAAAAATGGAATTTCTCCAGTAATTGAATTACTTTTCCTTGTAACTTGTAACACTCTTTTGACATTCTATCTATAGAATGCTAAAAAATTTTTATCACTTTCCTGTAATTCTTTTGCAGCAACAAACAACCGATAATGAAAATTCCGCTCTATGTACGGATGTATCCTATAATCTCCGTTTCCATTTTTTATGGTACATATGAAAAATAACAGCGTCCTCTTCATCACTTGAACCAATCATTATAAAAAAGGACTGAACTTGTTGGAAGACATACGCGAACTGAGACAGATAAAAATCGCCCTGTGTACGGTTAACCTTCGATTGCATCGCATAGTTCGTATGTGACGTTCATTCCGCTTCGACTTCGAGACGGATTCGCTTCGAGTGCCAGTCGACCCGTGTGCGGAGGCTCTTATGGTTTTATTGCATCTCAAGCCTATGTCAAGTCAAGTTAGTTTCTTAGATCTTGAAAAAAACTATATCTAAACAATATATGTTTTTAAGATAATTTCCCTTACTATAAAATTAAGACGCCATCATTCAACTTCGAACCCCGTAGTATTATATATTTTTAAAAAAAGTCACTGACAATGCAATTAAATTTCTAGTACAAAAACAACATACTAAATCTACTTTTGACTAATTTTTGAAATTTATAAACATATAAATTCAAATTTGATTAAAAAAAAATACCTTACCTGTTCGGGACCTGTGAATTTTTTTCCTTCTCGTACCATATTGGCTAACCAATACGTTCGCCTGTAGAGGTTCAATATGAGACACATTGTCGTATCAGCAACTTCCTCGACACCGTATCCGGGCACATTGCACACGGCTATACCAAGTTCGCCTGCGGCCTTCACGTCAATATTATCTACCCCGCTACCTATACGCACTATAATACGTAACGTCTTGAATTTCTCTAAGTCCTCCTTTGTTAAAATGATGGTGTGCCACATAAGAGCGCCTACAGCTTCGTTGAGCACTTTTTCGTGAATTTCACTGGTGCTCTGCGCATCGCAAAACGCAACAGTCGCCACGTCCTTCAATATAGGCATTTCTATAGAACAATCGCGACCGTCCAACAAGGCAACAAGAGGTCGGGTCTGCATGGGTCCGTTGGAAATGGGACCGCGTGGCTCAAACCTAGGCCTTTTGGGCATCATTTTTCTCTTGTCCATTGGATGCAACTAGCCACACATGCACTATAATTAGGGCACTTTCACGCGCGCACTATCACACACCACGCACGCACTAAACTATCACTTTTCGATCCTTAATATTATTTTGATTTGTTTTAGTTTTAAACCACTTCTTCCGCGATGACGACCCTCAGGTTACCTTTCGCGGTTTAATGTGCGCTTCATTGTTGCACATGAAGACTCTGAAACAAAAATTAAAATAATTAGTACAACAAAACACAATTAAAATCGACTATGCATATCAAGAAATTTTGCAAATATATAATGAACCAAAAATTATGACATTACAATCAAAAATTTTCAAGGTCCATTTGTGATTGTTTAATAATAACCCACTCTCGTTTCAACAATTACTTCATTTTATCTTCGAAATAAGGATTAATCATTTATGGTTCAATCAATAGCCTTTTTGGTGTGCGTCATCGATTGTTAATGTCCATTACGTAAGAAGAAATGGAATTACGCGCGAGCACAACCTATCAATCGGGAATTCAAAATACTATGAAGGCGTACCTTTCGTGGCGGCAATGTGTCTTACGTCTTTTTCTTCTGTCCCATTGACAGTTCTCGTAAAGTCTGTACTTTGTTGTTCAAGGTCAATTATTATTTATGAAAAGTGAATATTAATCTTATTATTATATTCATTTAAATAATACAAAAATATGCCTAGATACAGGGAAAAACATCAATATTTTGAAAGTTCTCAAGTATTTTCGGTTAGAGAATGAAGCTAGTAATTATTATTAATTCCATGGTCTTTTCGAATTTGGCTGAATACGATCCTGATGATTTTATTCATCAAATTTGAGGTTAGCTGTATGTCGAAATAGCAAATAAAATAGACGACATACCCAAAACCCGGATAACGCACTCCAAGGAGGCCATTGAATGTACCATACAATATATATTATTTTTAATAATATTCGAACATGGATTCATGTCCTAACCAAACCGTCTATATATTTGTTTACTTTTAACTGTATATTTAATATTTATATTAAATATTGTTAAAACTGTTTATGTCTAAGCTTTTCGTCTCTTTTATTGGGATTTCTTAATATTATGTGCGCCGAATCTCAATGTAGTCGCGTCATTATACGCGAAAAAAGGCCTTAAAAATTTTTTTCGGGCAGCACCGATCGGAATGCGGTTTTCGGCATTCGGTTGCAAAAATTATTTGTAAAAAAAGTTACCTAGTTTGCATTTGTCCAAAATCAGAAATTGCATTGTTGCAGCCAAAAATGCATTCGAAAAATGCATTTTTTGAGACGCCCTTCGGACAACTTAATAACTTTGTGAGAAAGAGTCAGAACTGGCCCAGAATGGGTACTCGGGGGTTTTCGAG
>CAJUYI010000492.1:39284-53667 GCA_910591695.1 Galerucella pusilla
ACAATATTTAGTTCAAGATTCTGCGCAGTGATTTGATTTGATGATAAAATAAATCTAATCTTTTCAAAAATTTCGTTAGTTATTTATGGAACCGAAAAAATTGAAATATTCATTAATTTGCACGGATGCTCATGTCACTAAGCGAATAAAGAGGCATTCTTAATATGGTTCACAGGGAGTTGCTCATTATAACAATTTCCTAAGAATGGATAATTCAACATTCACTGAATTATTCAATTTAATAAGATTCAAAATTTCCTCAATCAACATTTCAATCTCTCGTTTATTCCAAGACATATTTGTCAATCACTCTAATACATAACCACAAATTATCAAGATTAATGACATTTTCATCGTTACAAACAATAAATCAAATTGTCAAGAAAATAGAACCTGTTCTATTTTTATTAACAATTTGACAGGGTAGACAATTTTTAGTACAATTTTCAACATTAGAGTTAATAATATGAATTGTTCCAAAACTTGAACCAAATATTGCACAAGAAATTGTCTAATCTAATATGACATTTAAACAAGTTGCACGTACTCTCCTTTCCCATTCTTATCCAACAATAGGGTACAAACATAAATTTTGCTATTGGTGGGAATTGACGCTTTATCAGGTCTCCTAACACCTTGCATGCCTATTTTTTCAGAAAAATATAAACTTTACTTTTAAAACCATCTTTAAAAATCATAAAATTTGAAAGTCCGCCAAAACGTGCTTTACGTCATAAAGATGGCTGCCCCATGCAGTGACGTCATTTGTTTACGATCTTATTCGTGTATCAAGCTCTGAGTTCTGGTGATAAAGCCGAAAAAAAGCTTTGGATTCCAAGTATTGCATTGTTTCATAGTGTAATCAACGTCTATTAAAACTCCAAACAAAACATTTGTTACTTTACCTGGTGGCGCAAGCAAAAATACACTTAAGAGAAGGGCATTATGGTTGCAAGCTATGCGTCGAAACAAAGACGATATTTCGACAAATACTACTGCTTTTGTTTGGGAAGACCATTTTAATGTAAGTACCTACTTCTATGCTGGTAATTTTTATTCTTAAATAGTTTGAGGTTATGTACCTATATGTCTAGGAATCAACGACTAAAACATTATTTTCTCACGACCACACGAAATATGGTTGGTATATATTATATATAATACATAGTTCAAATCGTATTTACGATAATGCTTCAACTCCTCTTATTTTCTCTGCATTAAAGCAGCTGTTTGACTTAATAAATTCGACAGCATAATAATGAGTCTACTTTTGGCAAGTTATCAAATTGTGCTTTTACAAAACCTTCGCTAGCCATATCTTTACTCACAAAATATGAAAGAATCGTTACTGAACACTGAACAGGTAAATAAAATATTTTCTTCTAAAAGTTTTAAAATATCCTCGGAAATATCAAATATTTATGTCCACTTTCCACTTTTCCTCGACTTTTATAAATAAAAAAAAGCACACACAAATTTTCACGTCGATGAAGCAATTAATAGTTGATTAAAATACAATATAAACACTACAAAACTACACAGACCTAATGCAATACCTTCCGTATTGACAAAAGTAAACAAACATGAGATATGACATCACACGTATCATCGGTAGCGTTCGGAAATCCTCGGGTGTTGGTCGGAAAGTGCATTGAAATTTGAATTTTATTTTAAAATTTTGAAGTAATTTCCAATGGAAACTGGTTTATTTATTTCCTATTACTAGTAAGTTTTGATATCAACTTTACTATTATAAATTAATATCTAAGCAAAATATGATATACCTATGCGTGTACTCTATTGAAATATTTCAATACATTTAATGGGTTTTATCCGGTACCTACAAGAAATTTGGATTCTCATCTGAATTTGTTTTACCAGCAGAGCACTCTGTCTAGCAATTGCGGATCTCAATCAATATTTTACAGTAAACCATCCAACTCGACGATATTTTACCATATTCTGGGAACACATTTCGTAACTTTATCAAAATTAAACTTCGGATAATAATAATAATAGTTTCGCACAGCTTTCGTGTTTGTAGCTCGGTTGGTTTTATAAGTTTGTTTGTCAACAATGTCGTACATTGTATTCGTGAATTTCTTACCAACGTACGAAACGATAGAGATCGAATAAAACCAACAGAAAAATAGATTTTTTAAATGTAGTTTGAATGGATTTAGAGAATGATGTTTACAACGATCGCCAATTGGACGTTCCTCAAAAATTACATAAAAATCAAAAAAATTGTTTTAGGAATAGGTACATCTATAGACCAGGGCATTTAGGAAAAATAGAGGACATTTCGGAGCACAACAGATATCGAGATGCGGTTTTCTGCATTGTGTTCGGGAAGGTCCAAGAAAAGACTGGGAAAAATGTGAGTTAGCACTTTATGAAAAACGCCCTCTGGGCCGGAAAAGACATTGTCCAATTGCATCTTTACTTGCACTAATATGGGAACGATTGTAAACTTGGAAAAATCGCTCGGAAATCGTTACTCGGTTACCCGGGGTGCACGGAGACGACTCTGTGGGAGTTCTCGGGAGGGTGAATTGGGAGAGGAATGGCAGCGTGAATGAAAATCGCTCCAAACTCGTTACTCGGGGGTTTTTGGGGATGCTGAATCCAATTCTAGCATAGGAATTACCCGTGCTCGCTAAGCGGCGCCTCTGCAGGGGTATCCGGGGGGTCATACTGGGGGAAAATTTGCATAGTCAATGGGAAGCGCTTCAAACTCGTTACTTGGGATGCCAAGTAACGAGTTTTGTTGAAAAATTTGACAACGTAGTTGTCAAATTTTTTCTGTTGTGTCAGTTAGGGATAAAAAAATTAATTTCTACTTATTTTTTCTTGACAACGGTAGCTGGAACGCTACCGAAACGTTGAAATAAAGAATTCAAAAATATTGTGGTTTAATTTCCCAAGAAATTAAAAAAAGAATGAATAATATACCACAAGGAACATACAGAAGAAAATAGTTTAATCGTGTTTCATTCAGGTTTATTTATAACAATAATAAGATAACACCATATGGATTGCATGTCCGAACAACACTTCGATTTATGAATGACTGAACCGAATCTAAAGAAACTCGACAATAGATAGCGCTACTCACAATAACGTGGTTTGTTTTTATTTATAATTTAATTTAATAATTTAAACAACATTAATGTAGTCGGTGAAATACTCCATGCCCTTTTTTTCTTCTCTATTATGTTCCTACGTATATGAAATGTATGAAACAAAAAGATTTTTGGAACATAAACAAAGACTGGTGGTCTATCTCTAAGGCACGCCCCCAATATGATGAATTCCAAATTGGGTTTCTCCGAACCAAACACAAACATCGAACATCCCGTACAACTGCGAATCATTTTAAATATTGATATTCAGACTAGGTAATCGGTCGAAATTGTATTAGAATATTTTCGGAGAGTTACAAGATATTGTACTACAATATTACACTATAGTTTATTTCTTAATGTCTGACAGCACAGTAGCCTCATTAAATATTCAAATAGAAATTTATCTTTTACAGAGTGATCCTAAGAATTTTACAAGTAAATACTAAAATTCTAATGCAAAACAAGTAGGTGTCTGTATTGGTTATCTATACATCCCTGTTTCAGCTCAAAACACAATATGGTAATAAAACTGAACAATGCCAGATAAACGATAAATACTGCGGCAGTGGCATCTCTCCAGTTCTCTTCAGTTATTGTTGTCAATGAGTACTTCATTAGTTCACCAACATCTTTCATTTTAAATATTTTATTATGTCTAGCTACATAACCTTTCATTTGGGCCCGTATTAACTCTATCGCATTTAATTCACAATGGTATGGCGGCAAACGAAGCACTGTTATCCCACGATTCTTGGCTATTTCATCAATAAAAAACTTTTTGAATTGTAGCTTGTGATCTGAAGCAACCTTTAAAAGTTCTTTTTTCAACATATCATCTTCAAATGGTATATCTTCTACGATTAACCAGTTTCTAATATCAGCTTTTCTCCAAGAGGTAGATGGAAGATTTTCTGTTAATCGCGAATGATAAGTGGCATTGTCGATAACGATTACAGCATTATTTAGAATTAATTTGACCATTTATGTAAAATACTCTTCAAAAACGTCTGCAGTCATTTCTTCATGATAGTATTTGGTTGATGTTGACTGAAACTCCAGTAAACCACCTTCAACGAACCCTTGATTTAATCCAATATGCGTTATTATTAGACGGCGACCTTTACCGATAGGAGTTTTCAGTCCAGTAGATAAACCTTCTATGAAAGCTTGACGACTGGTTTTAATACTTTTGTCCTGCCATATTTTTTTCACGGATATCTCGTAAATACTGTCGTCTCCAACATATTATTTGCTCGTTGTCGATTAGCACTGATTTGCGACTTTGCTTCTCCCAAGTAAAATTTTATTTGTGTAATATTTTCCATAAAGTTTTTCGACCTATGTCAGGCAAATTCTCGTCCTCCTTTACCATTCTTAGAATTATGTCGAGGGTTGGGATCTCTTTTTTAAAATATAATTCGTGTACTTTTCGTCTTATTGTATTTTGCATGTGTTCATCAAGGTCAAGTGGTTTTCTTCCAGTTGACTTTATAGGTGGAGATATATTTCCATTTTTCCTCTCCCTTAGAAGCCTGTAAATAGTAGATTCACTAACTCCTGTGTCATATTGAAACATGTCAAAACTATATTTCTAACAGTAGCAGCCGGCATTTGATGTACAACAGCATCATGCACATTTAACACTACAGTCTTCGTTTGTAAGCTAAGCACGCTCTTTACTTTACTGGGGTGAAACTTGAAGACATTTTTCACAACACAGTTAACACTTATGGAACGTAAGCGACTCTGAGCAAAACAAATTATACAAATTTGGGCGAGACCAAGTAAATAAATTCCTTAGATGAACGGTGACGCTTATGGTTTACTACCTGACTAGCATCTGTGACCTTTTCGCGTGCTGTCAGACAATAAGAAACAGACTATAATGAATGAATCACCTTTTGTGCATGTTTTATCTGAGATCTTGGCAGTTCTTAGCAGTTACTAAAGTTGAGGACTATCGCTTGACAGCAAGGGAAAAACGTGCTTTGTGGGTGCAGAGCAAATAGGAAAAGCACAAAAAGTTTAAGCAAGATTGTATGAGTTGATGGATTATCAAGATGCAGCCTTGGATTGTTCTTCCACAATTCCAGGCATTTTCTTCATATTCCTTCACACAAACTGCGCATAATTTCAAGAAAATATTCCTTGCAAGCAGAACCTTCGCATTTTTCACTTTGAGTATAAAAAATCTAAATTTGAGGATAATTTAAAATTAAATAGAGACGTTGATTAGAACCCTCTGATCGAATTTTAATTAGATTTAATAAATCGTTGAAAAAAAGAAACCAAAGATTTGAAAAATAGCGATTAACCCTCTTCGAAAAGGAAACAAGGAAACTTCTTAAACTCCAGTAACTTCTACGGGCCGAGCACCGGGAGTTCCACTGAAACTTCCAAAACGAGAGGATCGACCGCCAATTCTCGTGAACTAACTTTTACCATAAAGTATATAAACTTACACTTTTGTAACAACTTTAGTTCTATCGAAGAAAACTTTTCACGGGTGACGAAGGCGGCGGGAGTTCTTAAAAACTTTTCCGACATCTTCGTTCGCCTTTCGGTCTTTACCCCTCTCACTCTCTATCTCTTTTACGTCTTTAACTTCGAACTCCGCTCGCTCGAGTTGAGAGTCGTCGGGTGGGTAACTTACCCCCCCCCCCAAAAAAACTTTTAATATCTCATCAGATATAGTTTAATTAACGGCAGGATATCTTTTGTTTCGTGAACACTCGATATCGGTTTTGTTCTCCGCAAATAAACGAAACACTTTTATCGCTAGATGATAAATTACGGGAGAAGTTAGACGTTCAAAAACGTAAAATGAGATTAAAAAAGAAAATTTACCTTTTCATCAATTTGACGGTAAATTTTAAGTTCACGTTGGAGGTGAAATGGGATTGAAAATTTAACGTGTTTTAGCTTTTGCAATTAATTTTGGACAAACTTTACTTATAACTACGGATTTTTTTATATAAAAAGTACTTTCGAAGGGGGCGTAAGGTGTGATATCGTAAATTTTTTTTATTTATTTACAATAACCGCTTCTATCTCTAGGGTAATTAGCGGCGGAGTTTATAAATATGTACAAAGTATTTTAATAAGAGGTTTGTTACAATTTGTGGAAAATTTTGTGATATCGTAAATTAATTTCAATATAATCAATATTTTCAGTAGTAATATTATAAGTACTCCAAAATAATCAGGTTATACATCGATAACTTGTTGCATAATTACAAAGAGTGTCAGTTTGACAGTTTGAATATGAATATGTAATTTTAAGGTTTTTTTATTCAACATTTCAACCACAGTATAGGAACGAACCAGTATGTTATCTCGTGACGTTAAAAAGAAGAAAACGGATATTGTGTGTAGTTCGTGGATGTAACAATAAATATTATAATTGTGATGGAAAATTATACCTTTTTCCAAAGGATTCAGAAAGGTGAGAAACTGTTAGTATAATAATTTATAATTTGATCTTCATATTACATTTATGAGCCTTAGTTTCATGCATTGATTTAATTTGTTGTTTTTGTTTCAAAGCTAAAGTTCGGCTCGAAGCATGCGATAGGCCTGACTTGATGCCAAAACTATAAACTCTATACAATAGTAGTCATCGTTTATGTGGTGCTCATTTTAAACCAGACATGAGTATGGAACCTCATAAAAGAAAACTTCTTCTAAAAAAGGGTATTCCAACAATATTCCTTTCATCAAATACTGCAATGCCTAGAGACTTTCAGACAAATGATTTATTGGAAAAGAATTTTGTTCGCTACTTTTGTGGTTATTTAATTTAATTGAAACGGAAATTTATACATGCAGCGTATGTGAGACGTATTCACAAGTGTATCAGAATTTAGACGATTCGTCTTTATACTGTTACCTTAGAGCTTATGAAAATACGAATAAGGATACTTTAGGAAACTTGAATATGCCGCATAAACATTTTATACAATACACCTCATTATTAGAAACATTATTCCAAATGACTTTTAAGAAAGTTGCTACGGAAGATAATATTGTTGAATCGCTCATAAATATTAGTCAAACAACAGAGTTTGTACATCCTTGTGTTGATTTTCTAATGAAATATTTAATGGAACTTTTCTTCAGGGTACGACTATATTACACATTAAAATTTGTCAATAAAAATTTTAAAAATCATAACAAAATGAAAATTGTAATATGGAAAAACCAATAAATATTTGGTATAAGACTATTGTTTTATTCACTCATCAGTGTACTGTTCTACAATATTTAAGAAAAAACATTCAACCCGTTTAAAACTTATGCCACCTACGCCTATGGTAAAATAAATCGTAAAGCGATCCGTTCAAGAATTAAATTTATAAGAGTTATACTACTGGTTCGTTCTTATACTGTGTTTCAACTATGCCAAGTTTTTGTTTTGTTTTGTGTAGGTTTTTGTTTGTTGTAGGTACTGTACGTTGCATGTAACTATATACCCTGTTATATTATCCTATCATTTTTTTTATCAAAACGGATGAATGAAATATTATTATTATTATGTCCTAATTACATAACATCAGGTAAACCTAAATTATACAGAAAAATGCAAATATCTGAAAAACTAATAACTCAAGGTATGGGAAATCCATGATAAAAATAAAAGTATGGTAATAGTAATCTTCCACAATAGTATAAAATAAATAAATAATACAATACAAGGTGATCCATTTAAAGGTACTAAGAAAAAATTTACTGTAGTTTTGACTCATCATGTACTATTTGATTTAATGAATATTAGCAAAATCATTCGTAGTCCAGTGCAATTACGGAAAAAATTGGCTGAAATCGGAAAAATTAGTAACAGGCAGGGACCCTTAAAAAAGTATACTTTGGGGTATAACTAACACTAGAAAAATAATTTAAACAAAGTTTGAGTGGAAATGTGTAAATGGGGAGGTTTTTTAGGGGTTGAAAACTTATTTTTGCATTTTTAAGGCAGAAAATGACTTTTTATCGCAAAATGTTGTACAGAAAATTTGTAGATAATAAAAAAATGAACAGCTTTTGAATGAAAGATTTTTCAACATAACCTCAAATTCAAGGTGAAAATCGCAAAAAACCGTTTTTTTTTTCTTTTTTAATTTTTTTCTCTGGCAAAAAAAATGCAATTTGCATGAAACTTGGTGAAAGTATATATTTTTTTATTTTACATAAGCACAGTTTTTTTGCACAACCAAGAAAATTATTTTCCGAAATATTTAATATTTTTCGAAAAAAAAGGTTAATTTTCAAAAAAAAATTGCTGCAGTCAAATTTTCGATTTTCGAATTCTGCACCCACGCAATTTGTTCGTTGGAATGTCAACTTTAATATGGCTCATCTATGTTGGGGTCGGATTTTGCATTAAGCCCCTTAAAAATTGAAAAAACGAAAAAAAAAACGACTTTTTCATATGCGTATTTTTTAATATGTATTATACTATGTATTATTTTCAATTTTTTTTAGTACTTACGTAAACAAATAATTCTTTTACAGGTATAATTCAATAAAATAATTGAAATTTTGAATAAGTAAATAATATACAACAATGTATTTTTTTATTTGCAAATTAACAAAAATAAAAAATATTACACCTTACAAAAAAATTTATGTTACAAAATATATTATAAATCTGATTCATGTTCTTCAATGCAACTTTCATTATCTGAATCGGGATCATTTTGATCTACTTCGAGTCCTTCGTTTTCATTACGAGAAGGTGGTAGCTCTTCAACAGTCTCTTGATCATTTTCATCTTCAAATACGATCTCGTCTCTGTTCGTGCAGTTATCGTGGCAATTAATGCACAAGTTTGAACATTTCATGCCGTGCTTTCGGCAGCCACATCTTGCCGAACAACCTGTTTCGCAAGTACAGCTAATCGTTTTGAGTAATATATCCGGAATCAATTGTAAATTGTTCGATATAAATGTAGGTACGAGTCTACCTGCACGTTCATTCCAGCCCCATACCTTAGCTTTGTCATTGGTATGCTCATTTAAAAAGCCAAGCCAACTTTGAATTTGGTAATAAATTCTGTACGAATGCTCTGCAGCTGCCCCTTCAGTTGGCGGTAATTTTTCTAATTTGAAACCAGATTTATTGGTTGCTTTCTGATACAATTCAAAACGTAATGCGTTCAGCGACACATTTGATACTTTTTTTTTATTTTGATAAATATCAGCGATAAGCTGACAACCATTTTTTGCAATGATTTCTTGATCTGCATCCTTATCAAAGAAAACATTAGCTAAGTGTAATAAATTATTATTATTTAATAATAATTTGAACAGAGTTTTTTTTCCTTTACCAGCTAACCCAGAAGTAGAGTCGGTGAAAGCGTGAATAAATGCAATTATTTTTTTGTAAGTTTTGTGTACAAAACAATCAGACGAATAGAACGCATCCTTTTGTTTGCCTGACCCTGGTTTGTGGAAAAAAATTCTTTCATTTTGAACATTTAATTGATGCAAAAGTACAAGCAAATCAATATCTTGACCTACGATGATGACAGTTTCTGTAGTGTGCTTCGCTACTTCAATAATTGCAGTATTAATAATAAATGCATCGGCGTCTTCGGCAGCTTGTTTGCAGATAAAACCGTGTGACTGCAATCTATCTGATACTTTTTATTAAATTATTTTTGTTACTGTCATTTGATAAAAATATTGTAGACAACGAGAAAACAAAATAAAAACTTGCTCCAAAATAAAACTCCGAACTGATGCTAACGACGCGCGATATTCGTATACCTGAGTTTAGAGCTGTTACGATGGAACTGGACCTGTTATTATGGAATAGGTATTGCCCACCTACTCCGCGAACCTATTACCAACTATTACTCGTACCTATTACTTGTGTCACTGTCCGACTGTCACATTTATATTCTCATAACTTAGCGATCTATATGTATAGCATTACTTAGGCAACTTTTGTAATACGTATTATATGTACCTATTACTCGAATTGGTATGAGTGTTTCGTTTGCCAAGCTCTCACCTATTTTAAACGTTTCTTCTCTATGGCTCGTATTCTTCTTTAGAGATTATATTATTAAGATAAGAGGAGAAAGAATATTTACGAATGAAGGAAATACAATCAAAATGAATACTTTTTATTTTCGTGACAATTTAGATTCAGAGAAAAAGTTTAAATGAACATTAATACGACGTATTTGGTAGGTACCTATTATATTACGGCACTGACAGCGACAGCGCCAACAAAATCCTGTCGTAGCATTCTAGTTGGAATAGTTTGGAACGGTATTAGGTATTTGGAATAGGTATCTACTTGGAATAGGAACAGGTCATACTAGGTACGTCGAAAAGCTATTTCGTAACAGCCCTACCTGAGTTAGAGATTAATCTCTGCCTGCGTCCCCTCGCCCCACTCCGTTAACTTAAAGGCCTTCACACATTTTCGTGTATAAGGAATATTTCATGTTTCAGTTTTCAATATTTTATATGCCATGAAACTTTAATACTTGTTTATAATAAAAAAAGGTGAAAATAATACATAGTATAATACATATTAAAAAAATACGCATATGAAAAAGTCGTTTTTTTTCGTTTTTTCAATTTTTAAGGGGTTTAATGCAAAATCCGACCCCAACATAGATAAGCCATATTAAAGTTGACATTCCAACGAACAAATTGCGCGGGTGCAGAATTCGAAAATCGAAAATTTGACTGCAGCAATTTTTTTTTGAAAATAAACCCTTTTTTTTCGAAAAATCTCAAATATTTCGGAAAATAATTTTTTTTGGTTGTGCAAAAAAATTGTGCTTATGTAGCATAAAAAAAGATATACTTTCACCAAGTTTCATGCAAATTGCATTTTTTTTGCCAGAGAAAAAAATTGAAAAAGAAAAAAAAACGGTTTTTCGCCATTTTCACCTCGAATTTGAGGTTATGTTGAAAAATCTTTTATTCAAAAGTTGTTCATTTTTTTATTATCTACAACTTTTTTGTACAACATTTTGCGCTAAAAAGTCATTTTCTGCCTTAAAAAATGTAAAAGTAAGTTTTCAACCCCTAAAAAACCTCCCCATTCACACATTTCCACTCAAACTTTGTTTAAATTATTTTTCCTGTGTTAGTTATACCCCAAAGTATACTTTTTTAAGGGTCCCTGGCTGTTACTAATTTTTTTGTAAAAAAAAACTAATTGCACTAGTCTATCGTGTTTGATCCGTCTATGACCAGATGCGTTCTCTTCCTTTCGATTTTTGACAGGGGCTTGAGGAAGACTGACTATAACATTGTCACTAATTTTTAAATACGAAGGTTAAGGGTTTGTATAATCGACTTGTTTTTGGTATCTTTCCTGTATGTTGAAATAGTTTACAGCAATAAAAAAAAAATATATATATATTGCAGTCCTTTAAAAAAGCTCAAATAAGTAAGCGACCGAACTAACTGTAGATGCGTTGGGGATATCACCAGATTTGGTGTATGGAGAACGAAAAAAAAAAGACGACTCTTAATGATGGTGAATGCATGTATCGGCAAAAACAATTCGTGACCGATTCCAAGAAGATATTCCTGACCAACAATATAGCAAAGGAACCATTATTAACATTATTATACATAAAATTGGTTTCAAGTTGTACGGAATAATGATAATATTTGGAAGAAAAAGGTACCAGGATATAAACCAAAGGTTTTGGAAAACACGTTGATTTCAGAAAAGGTCACTGGAAAAAAATATTGCAAAATGTTACAACTTAGTGCAAGAAAACAGACGAGGGTTCAAGATAAATAATCGGGCTTGCAAAAGGCGAGGGTGGTTTTATTGAAGATGCAGGTAGGTATAGTTTTTAAATGTGACGGAGATACCGGCGATGTCCATATTAATCGACACATCCAAAACGACACAAGGAGGATCAAGAGCTTTATCTGGCAGTAAGTGGCTGGTAGGAAATACAATTTCAAAGTGGATGAAAATATCGGCAGAATCAATTGGTATAGACTCAAAAAATATAAAAATAACCAATCATTCACATAGAGCTTCTGCAATATCTGCATTATCAAAAGAAGGAGTTGGTGAACAAGAAGTAATTAAGCTTACAGGACATTCTTCTGCCCATTCTTTGAAACCATATTTACAATTAAATGAAGAACTCCATTTCCAGCTTATAGAGAACCTTCGAGAAAATAAAAATAAAGAAAGGGAATCCTCAGTTTCTAACTTAAATTCATCACAGGTTATGATGCAAAATAATCCCCAAAATAATGCTACAACGTACAATTATAATAATTGTACTTTTTACATAAATAAGTAATTTTTTCTCATAATGTTATTATTTTTTTGGCTCTGTATTATTGAAGTTTGCAATAAATAAAACGTTTAAACCTATGATTTTTCAGTTTTTCTCTCGTGAAATAGTCATGTCGAATACCACTCAATTAAAAATTTTTCTCTTGTCGTATTCAAGTTTGTTGCTTTTAGGTAATTTTGCTCATGACATTTAATCCAATCCAATCCAATCCAATCCAATTGTTAAAAATGTCATTCGCAAAATTGCCAAGCAACAAACTTTCGTGACAATCGAAAAATTTTGCCGACAAAATTTTCACTCTCATGGTATTATATATGATAAATTAACTCCAATGTTAAAATGTCATATACCTGGAAATGTTATTGTCGCTTTGACATCGATAAAAAAGGTGCATCCTTTTTTATCGCGATAAAAACTCCTCTTCCTCAATATATAGTGAGCGGACGTCACTTTTACACAATGACAATGAGTCGCAAGTTAATAAAGATAATTATTTTTGTTGTTCATCCATATATTCTGTCGTTAATTTATCTTGCCAAAAAACACTCGAGCTTTTCTTTTATCGGATAAATTTCTCTTTAACTCAAAATTTTGCCAATAACTAAATTTGCTCGAAAAACTGACATTAGATAAAATAGCTCCACCTTCGGTGTCGCGATTTTATCATGTCAGTTTTTCTCGTAAAATTAGTGATTGGCAAAACGGTTTCGTTGCAAGGAGAAATTTATCCGATAAAAAAAAAGCTCTTGTGTTTTTACTGTTGATAATTCTGCTTCCTCATCGATAATACCTTGTTTACATTGAAACGTCAAAATTTTACTTTGAATTTGTCATTATTGACAGCTAAAAGTGCTTCGAAGTTTGTTGACAAAAGAAACACAAACCGATTCAATGCCATCGCCCAAGAGAATATTGAACATTTGATACAAAATTCCACTCCACAATTGATGAAAAAAATAATCTTCCCAAATACAACTCGTTCTTCAAATTTTATCACATAATTTTTCATTTTCATAACTCAAACTTTTTTATTTGAGGCAAAAACATTCAAACAAACCGAATTTAGATAAAATCCCTCGTCCTAACCGACTCGTGATTTTATCAATCGGTTTGTTTTCATATTTTTGCGAAATTAACGAGTTTTCGTGAGAAAGAAAAAATTACCGATAAAATTTAAAGCACTCGTGGTATTTGACAAGTAAAGTCAAAAAATATTTTTAAAAATGTCTCGTTTCTGATGTGATTCATTTGGCATGTTTTAAAATGGATATTTTGTATTAAAAAAAAAAGAAATGGGAATTCAATATTATAACCAATATTTGTATTCCCCCGAATTACACTCGTGCATCAAAATAACCAAATAATTTTGCATTCGAGCGTGTTGTCTTGGAAAAACTACATTCGGTCATTTTCATATTTTGTTAAGAGACCCCTCCACCTTCGGTGTCGGGCTCTTTCTGCAAAATACATGAAAATAAACTCATGCAGTTTTTAGACAACACGCTGTCATGCAAAATTATCGGTAATTTTGATGCACTTGTGCAATTACTTCCGAACAGAGAAAATTTAAAAAATGTTTTAAAGCCATATTTATACCCACCCTAGAGGAACTAAGTTTCGTTATTGAAACTAATTAATCTCCAAGTGATGTAATTCTGATTTAAAATGAAACACATGTTATGTTACAATTATGATTGTTTTTATGAAGTTTGAGGTAGTCGCCCATCATAAGATTGTTGCCTACCATGATATTGCATTATTGATGGGCAACAGAAAGCGTTAAAAAATTCCAAGCATTTTCAGCGACAGCATAGAAATTAAAAAACTGACAATAATCGTGAGTAACGTTACCTAACCGAATTTTCAATTATTTGTATGGGGTTTTATGGCTTCCCCCATTAAATATTCCATAGGAAAAAATTTGGATCTGTTTTGAGATGCAATATTAGTAGTATTTTTT
>CAJUYI010000492.1:58667-82384 GCA_910591695.1 Galerucella pusilla
TTACTTACTTACTTACTATATGATACCAACTTAGAGGGACGGAGAGAGTAGAAGCCTACGATACATTTTCGATTGAACTATACAAACTTTTTCGGTAGTTATTTGAAAGTTACAGGAGAACGAATTAAGTTCATTTTCAAAGTCTTTCAATAACAATTATGGAGAGATTCCATGCATTAGAGGTATCAACATAAACATAATCAACCAAATATACAAGATTTTTCTTATACGAAACTTTTTTTTTGGAAAACTCAATTTTAGTGAAAACCCTTCCATGACATCAACCTCGCCGTTTCTTGCCAGCACGTCGCCATCGGCGTGTCTTCGTTTAGCTAGCTCGATGAATTTCCGGGAATGGTGGGTAGTGGCCGTGTCGGGTGTCGATGGGTCGTCGGCAAAAGGGGTAGCGGACGGGTTTCGTTTGGGAGGGAAGGGTGCATCATCGGATTTGGCGACAAAAGGGGCGATCTCGGACTGCTTAGCTTTACTTGGGAGTCCGTTCGACTTCTGCTTCTTGATTGTTTTGGTGCGGCTCGAATGAACGGTTCACTCGGAAGTTTCGGTGAATTTAGAAGAGTTGATCAGTAGATTTTTAACAACGGTTAGCTTTTTGATTTATTCAATACAAGTTACCGTATTGTCAATGCAAATTGTTCCGCCTTTTCAATTCTAGGAACGGGTGCATGTAAATTGGTTACCATATTAAGAAGGTCACAAAAATGTGTAGGTAATTTGGTTCCCAATATTTTAGGTTTGCAGGAAGATTAAACGTTTCAAGTCTTGCACAACTGCATCATGAATACGTTCTTGTATGTGTTTTGTAACTGTTTAACCTCAATCGCACTCGCTCAAAGTAAGAGCAAATTGTTTGTTGTTTCTGTTTACAAGTCCGTCGTTTCTCACCAATTGTTAGGTTCTTTTGAAATATTTATGGTGGTTGATAGTTCAACTGTTTTCCTAGTTCACTAAAAATTATTTCGGGAGTTTATCATTTAATGAAGGATAAAATCATGATATTGTATTTTATATTTTTTCTTTGAATCTATTGGTAATTAAAAAACTTCGAGTATAATGTTAACCTAAATTTAAAAGAAAAAAATTAATTAAAACTCAATTTCACTCGTCTCCTATAGGGATGGGCTGAGAGAAAGATGTAGGGATAATAATTATTGTAACACACTTTCCTTTTAATAAATGTAATACTCAGACGTATTAGAATCCCCAGTATATCCGGTTTCCAATAAATTCTCAATTTATTTTTAGATACGGCCCTGTACATAAAGTTCCGACGACGATACAGTTAATTAATAACATTAATACCTTACATTGCGATAAACAAGAGTATTTTCTAACTTATAGTAAAGTTTGATCAAAGGCTTTCATTTACAGTAAAATTACGAGGATTGCGATGTTTACCAGAACAAAAATTTCAAATGGAATCAAAGAATACATAATTTAAGCCACTTGAAATTTTTTATTCGCACGCCATTGATTAATAAGAGCTCCCGTAATATTTTTTCCTTGATAGAGAAGTTTTAATAGTACGCACATTATGTAAATCGATGTTCGATCGCGCATCTCTCGACTCTAACTTTACATCACTAAACGCCTCGTGAAACAGAACTCGAACTTCATAGGAGAAGGAGCCGTGCAATTTCATACGCTAACAATGAAGAAAACTATTTCGGAAACGATGGTGGAATTTCTACTAGGTGGAAATTCCACAAGATTCACAATATAACTCTCGCCTCTATGTAGAATCCACTTCCAAAACTGCTAATCTTATGAATAAGTTGCTCAAGTTGGGAAGTGTTGTTCGTATGCCGTTTTACCCCGAACACAAACACAATCATCATTATTAACTGTTCTGTTAGTGTTTGTTGCTCTTCAAAATGTTCAAAACAACAACAAAACTATTTACAAATTCATTTTGTCCACGACCACCTAATAATAAGTCAATATTTTACCTCCTAACTAAAGGTATATGGTACCCATATTATATCAACTGTCGTGAATTATGGTTCATAATACACTGTAGTGTATTATGGTTTATAATTCACGACTAGAGATGGGGGTACAATATGGAATAAACTATTAAATCTGTGTATTTTGTTCAGGAAATTTGTTTCCGACATATATCGTATCTATAAAATATTGTAATTTTTAGTGTTGATACTTTTCATAACGATATTTTCTAATATTAAGTATTTTAAAACAATATATTTATAACGGTACGTTGTATTGATACTTTCTACAGTATCGCCCATCTCTATATATGTCAAATTATTTGAAGTAGCTGCCACAACATTTTGAGGTTAGTAATATGCCAAATCGCTACTGACTTTTATTTATTAATAAATAAATTAAGTGTCGTGGACAAAGTATAGTATTCTACTCGCAATGTATGGCCATAATTCACTTGGGTGACTTGCGCCCCTCGCCTGCGGCTCGTGACGCAAACGTCACCCATCGTGAATTATGGCTATCATAAATTGCTCGTTTAATAATATACTATTATTTTGATCATCTCATAAGTTTGTTGAATTTTTTCCCCAGACGTCAAAATAGTTTGAATTTAGGCACATTTTGCATTGATCGGTACAGATAATTCATAACATTAATGTCTTACATCGGGTTAAATGTATTTTTTCTACGACCACCTCGATAAATGTTCATTTTATAACCGTAACTTCAATCACAAACAAGCACATTTTGTACAGAATTTCATTTTTGCATCGGCTGCTAGGCAAGTTGCTAAGCAACAAATGCGAAATGGAATATTTCGAGTTAGGTCTACGTTTACTCTAAAATCACGACGACTACGGCTTGTCAAATTATGACGTCCAACGACAAATCGATGAAATGTCAGCAGATCGTTACTGTCAAAGTTTTAGTAGGTAACGAGTAATTTCATAGTTGCTTTCTATAAATACATTTTTATAGGCTTCTATTTCTGTGTAAGTATTAGAAATAGCAATAAAGAAAATATTTACATACAGTTAACAGAACCAAACATGAGCCCCGGAAAATATGCGAACTAAAATAAGGTCATCGCAAGCAGCCAATCAAGAGCCAATGTTAACGATTGTCCATTAGTAATTGTTAAATGTAATCGAAATAATATGACCGAGTGATTTCATCAACATACATCATTTTATTCATTTTGTATCAGTGTTGTCAATGCGAGGATGATTATCCGATTTTTAGACAATATCACTAATTTGGATCCAATAGTTTTTCGAATATTTTGTAGAAGGGATATATAAAATGACTATTGTTTTTGGGCATTTTCCATCTTGACTGGGGTCGAAGACTTTATTTAGATAACCAATGTGTCCTTTTGGTAATTTTGACAAATTCCGATAATTTGAATAGTAAGTTCGGGTAATTTTTATTTTTGCATCGGCAACACTGGACTGCATTCTATTTGATGTCAGCTGCCATATAATCTGCTTCTATATACTTTATTATTTTATTATAATCATTATTTGCTCCATTAATTACAGAAAAATCAGTCTTTGTTAATTTGATAATTAACTTAACATAGTAAGGTATGTACTATAATTATTATTAATAAACATAACCTAGAACAACACACAATAACCAATTTCATCAGACCTAGTAATGTTTGTTTTTCTTGCAGATTTGTCTCAACAATATGTATAAAAAATCGAGGAAAACAGTGCACACGGAAGCAAAACGTTGTGGAATTTTTTGATAAACAAAAAACTGCTGGTGTGTGGTCATTCCCTTTGGACAAAGCCACAGAATTAGCTGCAGCAGCGACAGGAAAATCAGTTACCTGCATAAAAAGCATTAGAAAGGAGAAATTACAGTTGCAAGAAGGTGCTTTACTGGAGTCACCTTCAAAAAAACAAAAAAATGGAGGTACCAACAAAATACAATTGGATGATTGTGACTTGGGTATTTTGAAAAGAACTGTACATGAATGCTATATGGTAGATAAACAAATCCCAACAATAAAGATTTTGGTAAATAAAATGAAAAATAAAGTCGATTACTCTGGCGGTCCAGGCACCTTAAGAAAGCACTTGAAAAATATTGGTTTTCAGTATAAAAAGTGTCACAATAAAAGAAAACTTTTGATGGAACGTAATGATATAGTAGCTTGGCGGGCTCGTTATTTAAGAAGTTTGAGGGAAAATGATGCTTTAGGTCACAACAAGAGGCCAATAACTTATTTGGATGAAACTTATATATAGTAAATGCTGGCAATCGGAAGATGAACCTGGAGTGTATACATCCAACAGAGCTGGTCAACGGTACATAATAGTACATGCTGGTGGACGTTATGGGTTTGTTAAGAATGGACTACTAATTTTCAAGTCAAAAAGCAAATCAGGGGATTATCACGATGACATGAACCATACAAATTTTATGAACTGGTTAGAAAATCAACTTATACCAAACTTACCTCCTAATGGTATTGTGATTATGGACAATGACCCTTACCACAATCCCCAACCCAATCAACTCGGAAGCATATTATTAGAGAATGGCTTGAAGCTAATGGCATCTCAACCACAAATGATATGCTTAAAGCAGAACTTTTGCATCTTGTCAAACAAGCCAACCATTCTAAAATGTACTATGTGGATGAGTTGTTGAAAAAACATGGACATACTGTGGTATGGTTGCCTCCATATCACTGCGACCTCAATCCAATTGAGCTAATATGAAGTAGCGTCAAACATAAAGTGGCAATGAAAAATGTTTCTCAAAGTGCTGCTCAAATAGAACAATTAGTTCGAGCAGCCTTTGATGAAGTTGGTTCTTTGGAATGGAACAAACACTGTGACCATGTGGACCATATAGGGAAAGAAATGTGGAGGAATGATGGACTAGTAGATGATGTGGTAGAAAATAATATGTGTTTCACTGTCAACACTGGTTCATCAGATGAAAGTGGGAGTGATGAATATGAAAGTGAGAGTAATTCATGTGAAAGTGATCAGTAATAAACTGGCAAACATTTTTGTAGACTACAGTGTCTTATTTTGTTCATATTTAATATCTTGTGCTATAAAGTAGCGTATAAATTCATTACATGAACGTATATGATGTCCATGGTTCATTAGCTAAATAAATGATTTCAATTCAATACATGTTGATTTTGCTAATGTCTTTTTAAATATAAGGTATACTACTTTCAATTAATGAAGTCATCTACAGTTTTTTTTCAATAAGAACACCATGTATTAATATTCGATTATAAGTTTGTATTAAATTTTGAAAAATCAAAAATTGTTTTATTTGTGATACCCAACTGAATAAGTAGTTTTTACACATCAATTTTGTGATTGATTTCATTTTTTTGAACTTGGAATGTAATGTGTTAAATATATAAAGTAAAACTGTAAAACAATTTTGTTAATTAAATAATATAGTTTCTAATTTCTGTTATGTTTGAATAAAGCAAATGAAATGAAGTTGATGTAGAACAGCATTTAATATAGGTACTTATATTCCATGCACTTTACCTTTCGGCTGTTAAGAAAAATGAACACTGGAAAAAATTACATTTCTAAATATACCAAATAGGTCACACTATTGATTTGAATTGAACAAAAAGTTAACAAACGGCATTCGACGGCTCTACTCCAAAAGATCCTGATGTGTAAGCAGATAGATGAAGGAATAGGCTACATAACCAGTTCATATTTTGTTGCTTTTCATAGAAACTTGACCCTTCTTTTTCATGACATTACTACAGAGTAATGTAATTTGAGAATATAGACATTTAGGGTAAACGGCAGTTTTATTTTTGGCCCAATATAAATTTTTTTATTAATATGAGTTACATTTTTAGCAAGTTTGACTTTGTTTACATATCTCTTGACAGTTGACATTTATGGTATCGATATTTGGTTATCGATTCAAAATATCGAATTGTTACTACAAAAATGCAACTACAGCGACATGGACACGCCCACCAGGGCTCACGTTTGCTTCTGTTAACTGTATTTCTTCAATTCATATTTTAATTACTGCCCATTAGTCGCAAATTCTGAGTAATGAAATATTATCAGTTTATTTATTTCAAAGTTTTTGCAATTTATATGCATGTATTAAACATGAACGATATGTTGTCATAGAAACAGTATAGTATGCAATTCGCAACAAAATGGCCATTTTGCACTCATATGAATTGCAGCACTTACCTTCCTCGTGCAAAATGGGCATCATCTTGTGCTCATTGCCTAATATACTAAATTATAATAAGTCCTAATCCAAAAGATTTTCCAGATATACTATGACAAGTCCACAAGGATACTTTAGCCTAGTAGATAACTTTTCCGAGTGAGTTTTCCATGTAACTTTTTTATCTAGGACAAGAAATCAAAAAACTTCTTACTTAATATACTCCGAAAGTTCTGAAAAACTTTCTTAAATACCGAAAGAATGCTTCGAAGATTGGAAGCGTGGAAATGACTACTGAATTATATTTTGTTCATATAATTATTAGTGAAGTATTATAACAGGTTCCTGTAATATTGTCGTATTTAATAAAGCGCGTTATCAAGGTATCGCAGAAATAGTTATTATTTGCGTAATTAGTGGGATATGGACATGATTAACGCACGCATGTGAAGTTTGTAATCACCTAAGTGCGTTAATAATTCCTATCACACGTATTACGTACAAAATTTTATCTACAACTGTTATCAGTATTATTGATTGTAGAGTTTGTTCAGCCATCCTTTGCCGTTACGTCATAATCGGTGACGTATTCTGCTGTTTTACATCTGTCGTATATTAGTTGAATGTTATTTCACACTTAACCTCAAAATTATAATCAATGACATATGTAAAAAATTGTTTACAAAATATGACAACTGAGCTGTCAAAAGTAACAAATAAAATTTATGTTATTTGTTAAGAAATACGTTAAAGACGTCATAATTCCGTCTCATCCATTCCATGAATGAGACGTGCGTTTTAACCCACTTTCCCGCACTAGTTTGATATAAGAAAAAAATATCAAATAAAATTCTTTCATCACAAATGACTTAAAGCCGTTGCCGTCACCTTAATCGTCATCTTTATGTGATTTGCAACCGATGCCATCCTCATAGACGTCATCTACTTACCAGTTAACATCAAATAACTCTACTGGATCGGCAAGTAATTTACAGAATGCAACAAGTTTTGTTTTTAATATTATGTATGTTGAAATGAAATAACTTTTGAAAAATGGGTTGGTATATTTTTTGTATATACGGTCGTAGAAAAAATAATGTTCCTAACACATGCGTAAAGTGTCTTTCCCGCCCTTGACCGTTTGTCCGAAATCCGCTACGCGTCGTTCGGGTCAACTGCAGTCGCGTGCGGGAAAGTATCACTTTCCGCACTTGTTAGGAAAATAACTATTTCAAAGACACTGACCGTTCAACTAAGAAGCAACAACTACTTTCCCGGCAATAGGCCCCGACAAATATTGAATTGAATTACAAACGGGGTTGTTTCGAGCTCACGCGTCTTGTTGTCAGGTTTTTCAAATTTTGGTTTGCGGTTGGAGGTGAAGATGTCGCTACTGTCACAACTTTAACACTTCCGTTACTGGAAGACATGCATAGATTGTGATTTTAGTATATTCTTCAGTCCGTGATTAGGCTTTGAGCTCGCGGACGGAGAACATATGCCCTGCACTGATGAGGCGCAAATACGCCGAAACCGGTCTACAAGTTATATTGTCCCTTCTAATCGCAAACCAGAATGGTTGGTTTAAATATCTTGTAGATATGACAACCCCGTTTGACTTTAAAGTATAATTCAACATCTATCGGTGCCTATAGCATGGGAAGTAGTTGTTGCTTCTTAGTTAAACGATCAGTGTCTTTGAAAAATATCTTTCAAAACTTATAAAGCGTTAGAAAAAGTATTATTCTGCGATATCTAATTATTAGTACCTCAATTGGAATAGAGGAAAAAAATAGTTTCTTTAAATATTAAAATTTTTTCTTCTCAGGGACGGCGCAGATTCTTATTTATCAACCCTTAGGTGCAACCACCCAAAATCCTTCCCTGGTTGAAGCTTATAAATAAAAGCATGATAAAAAAGGGAGACTCTTTATGACTCTCAATAAAATTGATAAATTTTCCGTTTATTTTGATATTTTCAACTCCCGTTTTTCCTTCTGTAGTCCGGTCATGGCCGAGCTCAACTCGCAATCAAGAAGAGGAAAAAAAACAACTTTCTAAGAGTCGCGCTCGACGTTGATGTTTATAAAAGTTTTGCTCTCTCTTTCTAGCGCTCGTACAAACTAAAAAGTTTTGATAACAATAATTTTCTGCGAGAAGGATAATTTTCAAAGTAGAAACATTTTAATTGGATCCGCTGTTGGAGTTTGTATTACGTCAAAAAGTTTGTCGGAAAAGTTTTATAAAAACGTTTTAGCTTCGCCAGAAGAGAAAGACGACTCTTTTTATTCTACTGTAAACTGCCGGTTTAGGGATAGGATATACGGAGTTGGAAAATAATATATTGAGTGTTTTCATTTTCAGGATTCAAGAGTCGCTTTTTTTTCAATTTCAAATTCTTATTATTTCGAAGGATGACTAATGAAACAGTTATTTATTTGATTTGTTTTTAAAAATTTCGACAATTAGACAATCAATAAAAATATTTTGGAAAAGGGGGAGTTTAATAAAAATCACACACAAGATATAGAAGATATACAGGGTGTTTTCAAATGACACTTTAAACGTTTGCATGTAGATACCTTTTGTAAAATTGGACAAAATGATGCCAGGATTGAGGGTTCTAGCCTATTTACTTTTCGAAATACAGGGTGTTAAAGTTAAATGTTTCAATGTAATAACTTCAAGATGGATGGATATATTGATTTAACATTTGACAGGTTGTTTTTAAATGCAAAACGGCATATTTTGAAGCAAAAACATGTTTTATTTCTTGATCCAGTGGTGTACAGTTGGAAGAATACGTTACATTTTCCCTCTAATTTTTTACGCCACTGGCATTTGAAGCTATTTTTATTCAATTTTGTATTCCTCAATGGTTTTCAAATTTGTAGTTTTCAAGATATTCAATGTTTTCATGAAGTCTGCAAGATCACTTTTTAATAATTAAATAAAAAAAAATAATTTTTCACTAAGCATCCAACAAATTACAAGATATGGGATGTTATTCAACTTTCTAATTATCTTAATTTTTATTGTTATCAATTCTTCTGGTGATAAAATCACAAGTTTGGAAAAGTATTTTCAACAATCTTCTCCCAATGTTTTAGATGCATTGCTGTTTCACAAATTAGTTCCTGTTACATATTCTAACCATAAGTAGTTACATACAAAATAAAAATAGCTTCAGATGTCAGTGGCGTAAAAAATGGGAGGGAAAAGGTAACATATTGACCCCAATGTACACCACTGGATCAAGAATTGAAAAATGTTTTTCCTTCAAAATATGCCATTTTGCATTTAAAAACATTCTGCCAAATGTCAAGTCAATTTATACATCCATCTTAAAGTTATCATATTAAAATATTTAATTTTTCATAACTTTAACAGAAACGAAGCAACAGCAAAACTTTTCGTATTAAAAAGTCCCCAGATTTAATCGACGACGTTTCTTTAAAGACATGACAAAATTTATGGATAATGAAAAATGACTGTTCTGCTCAAGATCTTGACATTACGTACGGAAATCGATGAATTAGGCGAGGAGGGGCTATCAATTGACCTGCAATATCGCACTATTTCAATCCATACGATTTTTGTTTTTGAGGCTACTTAAAATCATTCGAAATGATTCCAGAATTTTTTCAAAGTGCAGACAATCCTTACGTTTGGATTTGTTTTGGTATTGCAACAAATGGTCATCATATGGAACATATTATGTCATAAAACTCAATAATTTTGTTGTTAATAATCTTCATTTTTTCATAAACAGAGTTGGTCTTTGTTATTTAACGTAGGTCTATTTTTGCGACTGACCGGGAACTTTTTTCGAACCCACTAGTGTTCTAATCATTATTAGAGATCTTCATCGAGCCAACATCCATTGGACTCGAGAATTTGATTTCACGTCTTCTTTGAAAGACGGCATATCTAAATATCTCGTGGTCTTTGGTACCTGCGAGTTGTGTTTTCCCAGTGGTCACCCATACAAGTACTGACCGCCAATGGCGAATTGAAATACAAGCACATTTTTTTAAAACACCTTAAAGTTTTTAAATGTATAGGGTTACACAATGTACCAAATTTGAAGGTAGTTTTTTTCTAAATACGCTTAAAAACAAATTAATTATTTTTTTCCCTTATTTTTTGGGAATCAAACCACAATAATGCTTCTTATTAGACATTCATTTGATGAGGCTTATACCAGGTCTATTAAAAAATTTATGATTTATAAGTTTTTTCATTAAAAATTATAGCAGAATTCCAATAAATTTCTAAATTTTTCAGTCATTTGGTAAACTACAACCATAAAAATATTTATTCCGCACTCTTTTTAGCGTGGAAAAAGTCACATTTAACAAATTATGAAATTTATTAGAATTCTGCTATAATTTTTAATAAAAAAACGTATTTTTCAATAATTTGGGTTATTTTTAGCATGTTAGTAGAAAAAATAGTGTACCTAACACGTGCGTAAAGTGACTTTTCCGCACGCGATTGCTGGCCGAAATCGCTAAAGCGTCGTTCAGCCATATGCGGAAAAGTATCACTTTCCGCACTAGTTAGGTAATAGTTATTTATGATTAGAGTACTGAAAAAAATTTAGAAATTCAGAAAACGGGGCTAGTTTCTAATAATCCCACCATCCTCTGCTTCACCTGGACACTTTCTTAAGAACTCTACAGTGAGTACAATGATGGCACACTATAACTAGCGCCATCTATTTAAAATCTCCCAATTTTCTTTTCATTATTTATTCTCAAAAATTCAGAAATTCACGCAGAAAAACGGAACGAGTTTCTAATAATCATATTTCTATGAAGCGTTTAGAGAATGAACATTTATGTGGAAAATAATTGCCAGGGGACCCACTGAGATCACAAAAATATCCGAACCTCCTTTTTTTCATCCTTGCCACCTCACGTTAATGTTTTAGTATTATGTGATAATAGTTTCTGCAAGTTTGTAAGTAGTCCAGTACATAAAGGAAAAAAGTTAACATTAATGACGCCCTATTTTCATCTTCCGGTTGGAAGTTTCATTTGGTACCTCATTAAACATGAGACAAAGTTCTGCATGAAAACGCGTGCGAGCGCGGAAAAAATGGCCCCAAAAGACCAGAAAAATGGGTTTTCAGCCAATAACTCCTAAAATATGGCAGTTAGAGATTTTTGGTTCATATAAAAATTAAAGATCAGTTATTTTTCTACAAAAATGGCCCCTATGATTTTTCTCGAAAATTTGACCGGTTTCGAGAAAAACGGCACCAAGCGCACCTCGAATATTGAGCTTCTGTGCTGTATGCCGGAGAGCACAGTCCATGTAATTACACATCAGCGGGGGGACAAATTATTCAATAACTTTGTGAAAAATGATTCAAAGTTCATGTGAATTGAGTCACGCTTGACTCTTTTGGCCATATCGGAATACGGGTCAAACTTTCTGCTCACGGGCAATTTTGACCTCGCCAGGAATTTGTTCCTATTTTTTCTGTATTGCACTAATCTACTCAAAATTTTCTTGATTATGGGTCCTCATAAGGTCCTTTGTCATCCCTGAAATTTGTATACCCTAATTTTTTTCAATTTTCATTCAATCGTTGTTTATTGAATCCCAAATTTTTGCTGTTTTTGGAGCGCGGGGAAATTTTGTGAAAAACCATCAATAAAAAATTTATACATGATCCGATTGGTCTCAATGATACATCATTTAAAAGCTAAGAATGTCTACTTTTCGATTGTGCAATTACTTTTTTTGACGAAGTCGTCCTTTTTTCAATAAAATTAGAAAACGCGGGCTCAAGGAAAAAACGAACTTTTTTTTGGTGGTTTTTTTCTCCCTGCTCTTTATTTCCAACATTTTAACACTTTAACTAGTGTAACGGGGGAATTTCCACCTTTCCATCGATGTATATAAGTCATACCTTTGATACCCCGGGGAAAAACCAGTATATCTAAATGTATACGCTATAATTTATTACTTTCGTTCCTCCGTCGTTCGCCGCGCGTGTGCTCTACGTGGCGCTCGTGTCGTCTGCTACAAACCATGCGGCCACGCTTGGAGGCATAAATGTGTTTGTTTTCTGTCATTATTTTGATGAATATTATTGTCAATTATAGAGAGAAGTCATGAAAGTGGAGATTATTGAATAAATATTGACGTTTTTCGTTTTTCGGAAACATAAATATCCATCAAAAGTGTCTGGTTACAGGGTTTCTCATTTATGGCACCGAGGATTTTCCCAATCTGTAAAATGTGGTGGCGCCATCTACAATTGGTTTCCACAATCCAAAACTTTGAAAATAATGGATTTCCAACACCCCCCAGCTCAAATTTTGTAAAAAACTTGCATACTTCACAAGTCTCAAAATTTCCGGTTTTTCAACCCGATTTTTTTGCAGAAAATATTAATGTTGCGAAAAAAATCATAAGGGCCATTTTTGTAGAAAATTAACTGAACTTCAATTTTTATCTGAACCAAAAATCTCCAACTGCCATATTTTAGGAGATATTGGCTGAAAACCTATTTTCCTGGTCCTTTGGGGCAATTTTCTCCGCCCTCGCACGCGTTTTCATGCAGAACTTTGTCTCATGTTTAATGAGGTACCAAATGCAACTTCCAACCGGAAGATGAAAACAGGGCGTCATTAATGTTAACTTTGCCTTTTTTTCCTCCTTCATTTACTGGACTAAAGCACGTTAATGTAAATAAGCAAAATTAAAATTGTTATCAAATAATAATTTTATTCATAAATAAAATTGAAAAACAATTATTTACTCATCACGTTTCATATTTTTATTATCAAAATTTGACGTTTTTTCCTTGACCTATATTTAACGGAAACATAAAAATATTGTCTATGGTACCATTTTGGGCGAAAAGTTCTCAATAACGTTCCACTTAAACAAAATAGTCACCCAATCGACACGAAGCCCGTATTTTCCGTTTAGAGAGGCGTCGTAAAGTTCCGGGTAGTTGCCTCTGGCAAAACTGAGCAAGAACTTTAAAGGAAACACAAATCAAAAGCAAATCGGAGAGTTATTTTGTCATTGTAAGTAACAGGGGAGAAACTTTGTTCCTGCAACTTTTTAATCCGTCAAATAAAAGTTTCTCGGTAATCTATTTTTATGTGTTCAGTTTTCAAAATAACTTTATTCACAGAAAATACTATTCTGGTTGAGTTGAAAGTAAAAAAAAAAACTTGAAAATCTATTTCTTTTCAACCAATTTCAAGTTGAAGGTTGACCCAGATTTGACAGAGTGACAGAAAGAAAAAATGTTCACCATTCTAGATAAGATGAACATTTTAATGGTATATACCCAATTTATGGCAAATTTGTAGAAAATGTTTCAACAGACATAGCACCGTTCCATTTATACAGCAATTTATTGCAAATAGAGCACCCTGTATACTATTTTTTTTGGATTCTACATTGATATTTGATGCCACTTTGTGTAAAATGAATTTTTTCGGAACATTAATTTTTCCTTTTTATTGAAAAATCTAGGGGAATAGCCCCAATACCCAAGTCGTTGCTATATTTGACCGGTTGGTTGTGTGAAGTCAATTTGATTTTGAAAAAATCCAATATAACCATAATTACATTACATAACTACAAATTTAAGAAAATTAAGAGTGCATTTGAACTGATTTTTCAACGACCTTTCCATATCAGTTATTATTTTTTATGAAGGCTATTTGGTAACAAAGTTATCTCGCGTTAAAAAGTTTTGTACAGGAATTCCTATGTCACATCTGATAAATATCACAGCGTATATGCTGACGACAACTAAGGTCACAGGTCATAGAAGAAAACGTCAATCAAGCTGAGTTTGCTTCTGTGAACAAATGTCATATTCCATTTCCAACAGTGTTGCCGCATTAAAACGGTCAAATTTGTTCTCGAGATAAAAAAAATAATACAGACAAAATATAATAATTCCAGCAAATTACTTTGTCGTGACATTTTTATCATTAGTCGATACGTTGTTAGGAAAAAACTGCAAAACTGCTCAGATATAAAAAAGCATATATGAGTAGCTTTGAAAGCACTGCACTACATATCAGTCCTCTCTACCAAAACAGGTGTCGTGTGTTCATTGCTCTTTTTACTTTCAACTGTGTTTTGGTAGAGGAGACTGATCTACTTGTGATTTTCACACATAAAACAATGGGCCTTTTCAGTAGATGCTTAAATCTGAAAACAAATATTTATTTTAAATTTTTACGATAATTTTTCACTTTGTGCAGCTTTGTTTCGGATATAAATGTCACAAAGTTGAATAAAAAGTTAAACAAATATTAGGGTAATTTGAACAAGCGTTTGACCTTGGGGCAAGTGACGTCATAAGGTCTGGAGTTATGTTGGTAGTATTTGTCAGAATGGCTGGCCAATTGCTGCTACGGCTAAGGCCGAGGCCATAATATCCAACGAAGAAGCAAATGTTCCTCGTTTTGGTCAACTTCTTTTGAGCTTTTTCTCTTTCGAATTATGATTTTCGTCTGTTTTCATCTCGAGGAACGTAAATGAATATTTTGCTTGTGCAATTTATATTGTTATTTTAACAAAAACAAATAATATAAAATGAAAGAGAATATCAATATTAATTTCGAGGTTACATGATATGTCAAAATCAAAAAACAGGTAAGCAAAGTTACAAATCCTATGGAAAGAGCGGTCTGTCGTTTTCAAGGTCGTAGGCTCTTTGACGTCACGAAGGATGGAGGAGTGACGTCACGTTTTAAGATAGAAATCAAGCTCCAAAAAAAAAAATAAAAAAATAAGGGGACATTTTTTTCATAAAATACTTTAATATAATTCAATAAAAAAATTACTGAAAAGGCCCATTCTTGTTCCTCTCTATCAAGTAGTTCTGTTCTTATGATCCTTGTCGCACTTGTATGAATCGTATGACCTATTGAACTTTTTCGCAATCTGTATAATAGAAGCAAACAGAGACGAATCATATTAGGGGTTAGTACGTCATAGCACCGCCTACTTGTTTCAGACATTTTTCAGTTTTGAATTAATATGTTGATTTCAAAACGATAGAAAGTATATTTGATAAGACTTTCTCACATGATATTGTTGTCTGCACTAATTAAACTTCCAGTCTTTTCGTGGATATTTGTACCAACATAGGTGTGGTTATATTTTCGATGGTTACCAATCGCATAAAAAGTACAACCGATAGGTAAATAATTTTTGTTTGTTGTGGATTTAATTTTTAATACGATAACGTAAATAAGGAATTAGATAATGATAAAAAATTGGTATTTATTGTAGATAGGAATATACCTGGAACCTATATAAATTATTAAAAAAAATTGTAGATTGTATATAATGTTGAATATTTCATGATACAAAAAAATATGGGAAACGCCGAAAATATTTATTTCGTAGATAGGAAGATTTTCACCAAAAACTAATTGCTTCGATTTTTATATTTCACATTGAAATTTTTACAGAATTCCTCTTTCACATGAATTTTGAATCATGAGAAAATATGCATTTTTCAAAAAGTTATTGAATAATTTGTCCCCCCGCTGATGTGTAAATACACGGACTGTGCTCTCCGGCATACAGCACAGAAGCTCATTATTCGAGGTGCGCTTGGTGCCGTTTTTCTGGAAACCGGTCAAATTTTCGAGAAAAATCATAAGGACCATTTTTGTAGAAAATTAACTGAACTTTAATTTTTATCTGAACCAAAAATCTCTAACTGCCATATTTTAGGAGGTATTGACTGAAAACCTATATTTCTGGTCTTTTGGGGCCATTTTCTCCGCCCTCGCACGCGTTTTCATGCAGAACTTTGTCTCATGTTTAATGAGGTACCAAATGCAACTTCCAACCGGAAGATGAAAACAGGGCGTCATTAATGTTAACTTTGCCTTTTTTTCCTGCTTCATTTACTGGACTATATGGCCAGTAGCTGCTGTAGATGAGATCGTCAGTGACGCACTATTCAAAATTTTAAAAAGAATCAAATTCACAAATATCTATTTTTTCGTATTTTGATCATACGACCTTTGTTTTTTTCTCCTAAATGAGCCATTATTAAATTAAGTTAAATAAACTATAACCAGGTAAAAATAAAACATCCAACTTTATTGGTACGGTTTAATATTATTCCGAATCTAATTGTGTTTCACTATCAGACTTATCATTAAGATCGATTACAATACGCTCTATATTATTTTGGATATGGATGTATAAATCTTCAATTTTTATCACGTGCTGCACAAAATTTTTTCTACTACGTACTTCAAACGCACTTTCGAGTGCGCAAAACTTTACGCACTAGTGCGTAAAGAAAAAGTTCCAATATGTATGTAGTTATCTAGTGAGTATTATGTGATTGTCACATTCGCCTGCGGCTGCGACGATATTCACATTCGTCAAAAAAGGCTACTTTACACACTTGTTACATAATTAACTATTTCCAGCATTGAATGAAATGAGATTGAAAATCACACCACTAATTTTTCACTGTTAATAATATCCTTTATAAAGGATACTGGTGTCTTTGTAAATAAGCAGGTTTCTTTTAAACCTTCTTGTAATGAATCACCTACAGTGCTATTCAAAAGTCCCCTCCCCCCTCGTATCTTTTGAGCGGCTACACTTACATTAATAAAATTTGGAGGGTGAAAATAAAGTGTTTTAAACTTCTCTACAAATGGTAACAGGTGACGTAATAGTAATAGTGCCACTCTGGCCAATAATTTTAAATAGGACCTTATGGCAAGTGAAATCTCGTTTGAAAGGCATTGACATTGGCTACATAGCCATATCAATTTTGTTTGGGTTTAAACTAATTTTGACGGATAAATTAAATAAATACCAAAATTATTGAAATTATGTTTTTAAATTTAATTAATCGAATATCAACAGTGGATTCTTATAGCAAGTGTTCGAAATGTGCTCCGTCTACTTCCTGACAGTAATAAATCCTATTAGTAAACTCTTGTCGTACTCGTTCGAATGTGTCAGCTAAAATTGCATTGCATTCCTCAATAATTATTTCTTTCAAAACGCCAACGCTATCTGGTGCCGTAGTATAAACCTTGGATTTCAAGTACCCCCATAGACAAAAATCTAATGGTGTCAGATCTGGTGACCGAGGTGGCCATTCTATAGGACCTCGCCGGCCGATCCATCTACCTCGATATTCTTCATCCAGGTAACGTCTTACTGCACCATAATAATGTGCAGGAGCACCATCTTGTTGAAATGTTATTTCCAGACAGCCGAATTCATCTGGATTATCTTGAATTTCAAGAATTAACGGCCCAATTGCATTTTGTAACATCTCCAGATACACTTCACCACTTAAATTTGAATTTAGGAAGACAGGACCAACTATGTGGTTTCCCAAAATACCTGCCCAAACATGTACCTTACATTTTGTGTAGGTATTCACATTTCCATTGAGGCAAAAAGTACTTTCGTCACTAAAACAAATTGTTTTTTTGTAATGTGGGTTTTGACTAATTTTATTTGTCATGCATTCACAGAATTCGAGTGTTCTGTCGGGGTCGTCATTCGAAAGGTGGTGCACCATTTTCAACTTGTATGGATGAAATTTATTTTTAGCCAACACTCTCTGTACTGTACTTTTACTTACTTCACAGATAGACGCAACTTTAGTTGAAGAGGAAGTAGGGTTTACTACCATTTCAGCAACTATATCAATTTTTTTATCATCACTAAATGTTGGTCGACCAGATCGTTTGGCATCTTGAGTACTACCTGTTGCTTCAAACTTGTGAAGAAGCTCCCTCAAATAAGTTCTCGAGATAGGGCGATCTGGGTATCTCTCATTAAATAAACGTTCGCTACATGGAGATTCTTTCTAGATTCACCAATTATTAAGATAGCTGCTACTTTGTTGGCTTGAATACGTACCATGTTGCCTATGTAAACTCTTAAACGTCTTCGTTAAACAATAATAAAATTAAATATTTAAGCTATTTAGAAAAACTTTGCAAAGCAAAAAATACTATTGAATTAAAAACGTCAATTTTTTCGACAACTAACCAGAGGCGGACTGAGAAATCTTCAATATTTAAATGTGAAATTATAATTTTGGTATTTATTTTATTTATCCGTCAAAATTAGTTTAAACCCAAACAAAATTAAAATGCTATGTAGCCAATGTCAATGACTTCCAAACCCAAACGAGATATCACTTGCCATAAGGTCCTATTTAAAATTATTGGCCAGAGTGGCACTGTGACGTCATCTATTACAATTACGTCACCTGTTACCATTCTTAGAGAAGTTTGCAACACTTTATTTTCACCCTCCAAATTTTATTAATGTAAATGTAGCCGTTCAAAAGATACGAGGGGGGAGGGGACTTTTGAATACTTACAATACAATCATGCAAATTTTTCACAATTTGCTTTTCATCTAATAACCAGTGTTTTTGACGCAGCATTGCGAAAAAAAATTAATTATAACTTATAGTATTCGTATAGAAAGCTCTTTGAAAACGCTCGCTAAATTGGAATATTTAATACTGCCAAATGAATTCAATACAGTCATCATACACCCGATACAAAACTCATTGGTCCGCCCTTGCCTTGTCACTCGACTATTAATTGTTGGGTTTCATTTCTGGTAAAATTCTTTCAAGGAGGTCGTATTTAGATGATTGTCGGCAAAAGCTAAGACGATATAATTTGAGACAAACTTTAGCTGGATATTTATTGATAATACGCTTTACTTATGCTATGGGTGAATAATAAAGTTTAAATTAAGAAATTTATTTGAAAAGTATGAACAAAGTTATAAATCCCAAGTTTTCTCCGAAGCACGCCAACGAGGAAAAGACCAAAAAAAAGTAATTGTTTCTGGGCCATCGAGAGAAATAAGAAAATGAGACAGTTGCAGAGACGTAATCGTGAATTTTTTTCTTCAAATATTTTATCAGTAAAAAGTGTTTTTGGCTGGATTAAGAAGGCGACTCACACTTATCAACTTCCAAAGCCCCATTGGAGAGCTTTCAAGAAATGATGTATCTATCAGAAATTACTAAACATTCAACATTTTTAAAACCAAAAATACCATAACTATGATATAAAGTTAAGAAGATCTAAAGGTGCCAACAATAGTTATTTACGTAACAAGTTCCGAAAGTGATATTTTACGGGATGAGTATGCAGTTTCCAGGGCGAGTCCCGTAAAATCACTTTCGGGTAGCGTTACGTACAATATTTTTTCTGTAGTCGTTAGTAGATAAAATATTAGAGAATAATAGGGATAAATACTATAAATATTACTTATGTACCGGGTGGTCCAATAAGCCGGTCTCTCGGCTATATATCAGAAACTATTCATGTTAGAATTTTAGGAAAAAAAATTCTTCAGGAAAAGTGGACAAGAGAAATTGTTAGAAATTACTTTCGTTTCTGAACAAATTTGTGCGAAATTTAGGCCTTTTTTAGTTTACTTATTCAACACTGGGTATAATTGGGCATATTTCACAAAAAAACTGGTTTTTAAATATTTTTCTTTAAGGGTTACGCCCCCCTAGCGGTTAACTTAGAAACTTGAAAGTAATTTCCAGCAATTTCTCTTGTCCACTTTTCCCAAGAATTTTTTTCTCCTAAAGTTATAACATGAATAGTTTCTGATATACAGGGTGTTTCAAAAAAAGGTAACACCGTCTCTAGGATAGGTAAAAAACTGAAAAATAATTGGGGTTTGCTTAGTAAAATTTTTTTCTAACGCCATCCGTTTTCAAGATAAAGGGCGTTGAAGAAAATAAAAAATTACACATTTCTTACGATTTTGCCGAAACTACTGGCACCATTGTAATGAAATTTTATACGAATATGTTTTGGAAGCTGATATATCTCATGAATTTGTTTTTATAACTAACTCTCATAGAGGGCGCTAGTTACACAATTCATACAACGTATTATTCAACATAACTTTTTTTAGGGTAGAATTATTAGTCAAAACTCCAAGTGAACATAAACATCGTTTAATTCTACACCAAAAAGGTACTCTTGATAAAACTCGATATTATGTACCGTTTTCGGAATATTTTGATTTGAAAATTATGAAGTCATAACCGCTCCTCGTATAAGTTAATGATAAATTTATTAATTAAAAAAACTTACAATAAGAAAATTAAAATAAAGACAAAGAACATAACATAAAATTCAATTAGAGTAAATGTTCAAAATGTCCTCCGTTTTCACGAATACACAAGTCTATCCTTTTTTCTAAAGAATCCATTAATCTTCTTAACGGTTGGGGATCATCTATGATGTCATTAAAGTGACGTTTAATTCTGTCTATTAATTCTTGACGAGAATTTACCTCTGTAGCATAGACTTTTTCCTTAATATACGACCAGACTGTGTAGTCCAAAGGATTAAAATCGCATGACCGAGGAGGCCAATGAATCGGAGCTTCTGCACCTCTACCAATCCATCGATTCCGAAAATTGTTACTCAACCAATTACGACACCTTCTATCAAAGTGCGGTGGAGCTCCATCATGCATAAAAAATAATGATGTTCGCTCATTTATCGATAAATCTTCTAATATCTCAAATAAGTGATTATTTAAACAATCAAGGTACATATCACCACTTAAATTTCCAGGTAGAATATGATAACCTATTAATCTGTTACCTAAAGTTGCTGCCCAAACATTAACTTTAAATGAGTTTTGGTAATGTGATACCCTTTTGGCTTGTGGATTCTCATCACACCAGTAGTGTGCGTTATGGGAGTTAAACATACCTTGTCGCGTAAAGGTGGCCTCGTCCGTAAAAAGAATACATTTTAAAAAATTTGGATTGAGGGCTGTCCTTTCTCGCAATGTTTCACAAAAATCGACTCTAATCGGTAGATCGTCCGGCAAGAGTTCTTGAACTTGTCTGTAATGGTAAGGATGTAGCTGCTGCTCTTTAAGTATCCGCCAAGTAGTTGAAGAAGATGTATTTGTTTGTCTTGCCATATTCCTTACACTTAATGTTGGATTTTGATCAACTAAATTTAAAATAATATTTTCTTTATTAATTGTTCTTGTTGTTCTTGGTCTACCTGAATTTATTTTCTTTGGTCTTACATTCCCAGTTTCTCGACAACGTCGTTCAACTGCTCTGAATGTTTTTTTACTTGGTAAGTTTCTTGTAGGAAACTTTTCTGCATAACGCGTAAAAGCTGCACTAGAGTTTCCTAAACACTCGCCTAAAGTTAATAACATGTCGGTGTATTCAACATTTGAGTACATTTTGTTTAACAATATCTAATTTTACAAATACCTAACAAGGTTTCAAAACTCTATTTATTGTTGACTTATTGTCATAACAATCAATAAATGTCAATTTTACATGGCAAACTTAGAGAAAAGCGAACTTTATCATTAGTTTATACCAGGAGCGATTATTACTTCATAATTTTCAAATCAAAATATTCCGAAAACGGTACATAATATCGAGTTTTACCAAGAGTACCTTTTTGGTGTAAAATTAAACGATGTTTATGTTCACTTGGAGTTTTGACTAATAATTCTACCCTTAAAAAAGTTATGTTGAATAATACGTTGTATGAATCGTGTAACTAGCGCCCTCTATGAGAGTTAGTTATAAAAACAAATTCATGGGATATATCAGCTTCCAAAACATATTCGTATAAAATTTCATTGCAATGGTGCCAGTAGTTTCGGCAAAATCGTAAGAAATGTGTAATTTTTCATTTTCTTCAACGCCCTTTATCTTGAAAACGGATGGCGTTAGAAAAAAATTTTACTAAGCCAACCCCAATTATTTTTCTGTTTTTTATTTATCCTAGAGACGGTGTTACCTTTTTTTGAAACACCCTGTATAGCCGAGAGATCGGCTTATTGGTCCACCCGGTACAATTGTACAATTATAACAGTTAGCAGCTTCACTGATTTCATGTGGAATAATTATTTCCTCGTCACTTTCGTTGTCGATTTC
Organism: Galerucella pusilla; assembly: GCA_910591695.1. NCBI lineage: Eukaryota > Metazoa > Arthropoda > Insecta > Coleoptera > Chrysomelidae > Galerucella > Galerucella pusilla. The sequence goes on from CAJUYI010000492.1 coordinate 80,800, forward strand.
CATTTCTGGATCGGAAAATTGAAAATACAGTTGAACTATACACAAATTTATTTTGACAAGCGATGCCATAATAAAAATTCCGTAAATGTCACCTACATAGATATTGAAAATTATTCCGAAAGTAAAAAATAAGCATTCCGAAAATAGCTACTTTCGGTACGATTTGTGTAAAGTTTCATTTTCGATTTAATAAATCATACCGAAAGTCCTATTTTCGGGACAAATGATAAGTATGCATTTGTTGATAGATAATTTTGCAATAAGGAGATAACGATAAATTACGTCATACACAATTCTTAAAAATTCTATACCCACCCACTCGTTATGTCACATACTAAAACACTTTTCACACTACATAATTTAATAATTCTCTTCCTATGAATTGGACAATGTGACATGTATGATTCGAGATAGAGTCGAAAGACACTTAAACAGATATACATGGTGGTCCGTAAGTAATGGACCAAAGTGAAATGGAAGATTCTTGACCTAAAAATATATTACAATCTGACGCAACTTCCTTGAATAAAATATTGATGATAAAAAAGATACAGGGTGGCAAAGTTGAAATGTCAAAGATGTTTTTTTCTCAGTAAATTGAAAGATTTTTGATACCGATGGCTTTAGTGCAAAGCGTCGTAGCCCACCAAATATTAAAAAAACCGATTTTGGCGCTCAAATCTAAAAACTCAAAGCATTGAGTTGACCTTCATATTCTGGCAAATCATCTTAATCCACAGCTACCTGATAAATTCATTTTACGCGCTAAAAAACATAAAGTTCTATCGAAACACCTCCTGGTTTTTTGTTCACACTGACATCACATCACTGGGACATCAAAATATGTTATTCGTTTCGATTTAATTTCTAGAGGGCGCCACAAGAGCTATGTTGTTGTTGTAACTGTGCGATTAATTTTTTTATCGTTAATGTTATCCCTATATTTATTGAAAAATATTAAAACTGCATCATTTTTGCGACAAAAAGGTATACCTATCATTAGTCTCAAAAGTTACTGGTTCTCGAGATATTCGCATTTTCAAACTCCCCTTCATAATTTTCATTTCATTTACTATCACAAAAATAATAATGTTAATAGGCGCTGATGTCAGCAAATTCATCATCAGCTTTAATATAGCAAGAACATTGATAATTTGCAATAATTTTGCCATAACTTTCCTCAAAGATGTTGCGAGGTAACAACCCCCCGTCTTCGGCGTCGGGTTGTTACCAATCAATACGCTTCCGAAATATATGACTATTATTACAAATTATGAATTTTCTGGCTATATTATAGCTAAACATAAGTTTGCTGACATCATCGCCTGCAAACATTATTATTTTTGTGCTAATGTTCAGAGTCATTTTACAAAATAAAATTCTCTGACTTTTCCAGGTTTTCCCTGACCCACAATTTTTTTTCCAGGTCACTTTTAGGTATCCACTAAAAAAGTAAGTCTGATGCAATTGAAATTCTTCCTAAGCTTACCCCCTCCTCCCCACACACTCACACTAAAAAAGTTATTTTCATTCAAACTCATACTACTACTACTAAATGTGCAGGCGAGCCTTGTCCTGGACAACT
>CAJUYI010000492.1:82784-108228 GCA_910591695.1 Galerucella pusilla
TTTATTTCATAGGTATAAAAAATAATAAAAGAATGGTTAAAGTTTATGGGGAACGATCAATAATTTTATCTAAACTTGAAGGGGAAAGATCCATAATTATTTTCCGGGTAGGGGAAAAATTTCCCTGACATTTTTGGTTATTTCTGTTGAAAATGATGTTTTTCCTGACTTTTACCTGACCATCTTTAAATTCCCTGACATTTCCAGGTTCTCCAGGTCGCTATGAACCCATTTATTATAAATGAAAATTATGAAGGGATGATTAAAAATGCGAATATCTCGAAAACCAGTAATTTTTGAGACTAATGATAACTATACCTTTTTGTCGCAAAAATGATGCAGTTTCAATATTTTCCAATAAACAGAGGGATGCCGTTAACGATAAAAAAGTTAATCGCAGAGTTATACCAACAGCATAGCTTTTGTGGCGCCCTCTTAGAAAATACATCGAAACAGATAAAATATTATGATTTCCAAGGCACTAAAACCACTATCTTCAAATGTTTACGTTTGTACATTAAAAATCTTCCAATTTACTGAGAAAAAACATTTTTGACATTTCAACTTTGCCTCCCTGTATCTTTCTTATCATCAATATTTCATTGAAAGAAGTTGCGTCAGATTCTAATATTTTTAGACGAAGAATCTTCCATTTCACTTTGAACCATAACTTACGGACCACCCTGTATATAGTCGGAAAAATACCCAAGGTCCTTTTTTCTTTCTCTTTTAGATTTGGGAACGTTGGAAACTGCCTCAAGTTGTCACATGACATACCATATAAAGTTGAGAGTAAATATTCTAGAATCTCAAGTGAATTATTTGACAACTCTGTACAAATTTGACGCGTGATATCATGATTGGGAAGGAATCCATTACTATTTTTTTCGATTATACAAAATAAATATTTCAAGGAAATTTGGCGAGTTCGTCTCTGGTAGACGTAAAAAAATGTCATTTAAAATGCATTCGAGGCTGTCGAGTTCCACGGAATAAGAAACATTCGGATTGAACTTTCTCATTTTGTACGGCCGTGTTTAATGAACGAACTTCTCAAGTTAATTAAACGCAAAATGAACTTTGGTCACCGCATCGGGAAATGTTTTGTTTGTTTGTTCAAACGGAAATGTTACATTTTTCAGTTGATCCTGTTAGATAAGGAAGAATTTACATACACCTCGATGTTTAGTATAAATTATAATAGAAAGTAAATTTTATTGATGAAAAAAAAACTGTAAGAGTCCAAACTAAACTTGAAAATACGAAAAATTATGGATATTCATTTTGTGTAGAAAATAAATATTTTTGTAAAAAAACATGTAAATAACATTTGAAAACAAATTGTAATACAAAAATATGAAATATACACTGTGATATTTATAAGATGCGTCATAGGGATTCCTGTAAAAACCTGTCAAACGCCAGCTAACTTTTTGACTGAATAGCGTTAAAAATGTCCGCACTCACCGATGTCAAAATTATTTTTTTCTACGACCGTGCGTTTTAACCCACTTTCCCGCACGCATTTTAGCTTTGAAAGTGTCACTTTCCCGCACTAGTACGGGAAAGTAAAATTATGCAAATTTTGACCTTATTAAATAGTTTTTTACTTCGGAAGTTATAACTATTGTTACAACAGGTAAATAAATATTTACGAAATAGTCCATCAAATGAAATCTACATCTTTTCCAGCTTTTTGTTGCATTTTTAATTTTTTGAAAATATAAAATAATGAGGATATTTTGATATAATCCTGTACATTCTTTAAAGTAGTGTCACAAAACAACTATCAAACCACCCTAGTTTGATGTAAGAAAAATATATTAAATAAATTATTTCATCTACAAATGACTTAAAACCGTTGCCGTCACCTTCATAGTCATCTTTATGTGACCTGCAACCGATGTCATCCTCATCGACGTCATCTACTTATCAGTTAACACCAAATAACTCCACTGGACCAGCAATTTTAAGTAATTTACATAATGCAACAAATTGTGTTTCTAACAGTAATATTCATAATAATTAATAGTTTTTGGTTAAAGTTTTGTACCTATATGTATGTTGAAATAAAATAACTTTTGAAAAATGGGTTGGTGTACTTTTTTGTATATACGGTCGTAGAAAAAATCATGTTCCTAACTATTTTCTCCTATGAATCAATCTAAAGGACCGGGTCTAAGCTGTTTTCTACCAACACATATAGTGTAGTAATATTTGCTGCAATCAACAATTATTAATCATTGCACTCTCTACCATTCCTACCCAAAAATTCAATTATTTTAGTATTTTTTGTATCTTATGTGGTTTTTCACTTTTAGACTTGTCTACTGATTCACACGACTGCTATTAATCAATTCACAATTCAAATCCAAAAACTTAACTCATATGGCTTTGTGAATATGCTTCTTCACTTTCAATTTCATTATCTAATGTTACTGGCCTTGAACTGGTTATTTAGTTTAAAAACTTTCAGACTGACCTGTTACAGTCAAAATCTCTCCTCAAATTTGCTTATTATGTATTGTCATATTGGTTCAAAGTTGGGATCATTATTATTGAATGATAGATTGGAAACATTTTACACATCTTTGCTTTGACTTCACAACCAATTATTATTAGAATTTAGAATATTTCCATTTCAATCAACATCATATCCATACATTTGAATGTATTGACTATTATGTGCAATGTCAACCATATTTTATAAACATGCAATAAAAATTATAGAAGAATGGAGGACATTTCTATCCCTCTGATGACATTTTTAAAATATATTCTAGTGCATTTAGAGATTCAATATCTATTTGAAAACAAATTGATAAAGTGAAAATAAGAGTTTATCTAGGACCAGTTCATTTATGATAAGTTTGCAATAACAAACCATGATAGATGTTTTACATCGTTGCCACGTTGTAATTTTTTTCCAGCTGTTGGCATAAAATTATGTTGATAAGTTGTTTATTGTAAAGATTACATTCAACTCAAAAATAAGAGCAGAAATTATAAAATTTTGATGAGTAAATAAATAAATTTCAAGATGTCCAGATTTGAAACGTTTGAAAAGTTTAACTGAAAATGTTATCTCCATGCACATGTTTAATTGCATCGTTATTGCAGTATTAAGTAACAATGTATTTATTAAAAACTTACATCTATCACAGAAGTAATAGGAATTAGCGGTCCACCATTATCTCTCAAAATATATTATTAGGGATCATCTCCTTGCAACTACTTTATAAAGACTCCTGCATTGTGACGCAGTGTTGGATACTATCTTTTAAATTGTTATGAAAATTGCAGATTATATCTTACACAGTAAATAACAAACTATAAAATGCTAATGAAAACGACAAACCAATACAAGAAATTCTGATAAAAATTTCTGATTTTGACAATATGTCTGGCAACCCCGGACACAGCAGCCAACTTTTGGACAGTAACTTCCCCCTTTATATGATTAATTATCCCATTTACACTTTGGATATTTAAATTTTGTTCAGTGGCCGCAATTGTTACTAACAAATGTCAAAATTGCAAGCTTATCGTAAATGAATCATAAACATCCTTTCTTCTGCACCAAACCTTATATCAAGCCGACTTTTCAACATAGTCAGTGTATTTTTCCAATGATCTAATTGGTTTGGTTTCTGTGGTTGAAAAAAAACCTTGAAACAGTCAAGAAGGCAAATATCCAACCAACAGCTTATTTATAAAAGGTTCAATAAAACAAAATAAATAGTTTAATCCCAACAGGGAAGTTTGTAACTAAATTCAGTAACTGTATATTGTGGAAGTTAAACTATAATATTTTTTTTATATTTGGTAGGCTAAAATTTGTCAACTAGAAAATTAATGATATTATTTGGAATTTTCAAGCTGCAAATCGAATTTAATAACTGAAAGAACAATGAAGATTTTTTTCTAGCAATAATGGATTCGCAAAGGAAAAAACTTCACTAAAGTCAGTTTTAAATAATTATTATTACCGAATTTATAAATAAAGAAGAAGTAAAAAAAGAGAGGGGATCATTTTTAATATTCAATAATAATAATTCAACCAACAATTTTTAATATATGAATATTGAAACTATCTTCTACTAATATTTATTGATTAATCACAACAAATACTAGGAAGAATCTTTAAAAATCTGCATATATTAAATATCCTGTAAGTAAAACAAATTTTATTTAGTTGAGACCGAGGTTGAGACATCTAGACCAGAAACATGTAACACCAATCTAAACTATGGAGAAAGTTGTTAAGAAACATAATCAAAGTTGATAATATCAACATCAATATGTATTTTTGAGATATATTAATGTAAACAAAATAATTTATGAATGACCACTATTAATGAACAATTTTCAATTAATAATTTATTTTGGTATAGACTACTATAGACAATCAAACATAGACTCTGTTGCACATAAGATGATCCCACTAGAGTATAGAAGTTGCAGCCTAATGCATTGACCGATATTGATGTTCAGATATTGTTATGATGTACAGTTTCTCCATGCATACAACTCCAGCTTCTAGACTCTAGTGGGTTCTTCTTATGTGAAACAGAGTCTACCTATATAATACTTTTTTTAAAAGCTGTAAAACTAACTTCTAATATAGAATACTTCTAATTTTTGACTTACTCTAATTAATTGGAAATAATTTTCAAATTTGTAAGGCGTTATAACTATTATCTTGACATCTATTAATAGAGCAATTAACCATCCCTAACATTAACATGCTTGATTTGCTCTTGATTGTTAATGGCTTTTATTAATACTCTTGTTGGTTAAATAACTATTTATTATATGTGTTATATATGTCAGAGAAAAAATGTATAAGCTGAGGAAAACACTTTCGAAGCATAACATACCAAACCATTGGCATAAGTAAGAAAACTGCAGCACACATATACAAAAGTATATGTAGACCAATACTCAAGTATGGCCATGTAGTATACCAAACAGCAAGAAGACCCATATGGAAAACAGAGACAACAACTTTAAGAGCCATCACAAAAATGAGACATCCCTCTCTCCATAATCCATCAAACAAACTTCTATACCAAACCACAAAGGTACAGCCACTGAAATGACAACTCTGTCCAAGACATTCTCTAAGCGGACGCAAAATAAAGAAATAACGGACACACTATGTATAGAACGAGATCACACACAACAGTCAAAACGAAAATATCCCCAAGAAGTTTGGGAAGTGGTAAATAGTCACTGAAGGAAAATTCTAGCAATAACTAACTTTTTTCTTCTAATTAATTTTTTTATATACACCAAATATTACTTTTATTACTATTAAGTATATTATAGTAAATAATGTAAATAATACTGGCTGAAGGAACTTGGTTGATGGTTATTTGGTTGTACCAATAAATGACGAGTATTATTATATATTTATGTCAGAGCTAATTATAATGACTTTATTCAAATAAAAAGTTAACAAAAAAGTAATCTTATTGTACCTGTAATTATGACACCTAAAGATCCATATTGTAATTGCATTGCACTATGTAACTCCTTACCACGTTACATCAAAAACTACTTCTTACATCAAGTTCAACACTCAGTTTAATAGTGAAGTTAAGAGAATCACAAAAGCTATTTATTCATCTGTATAACCTGATTATGGTATTTGTTTGAAAAAACTATTATTAGACACTACCTTGTTGGTGTAAAATTATATTTTGTGATTTTGATTTTGTAAGTGTTATTGAACATTTTTGTATTTTAACCCCATTTGATAGATGGATCAACTCCTGGAGTTAATAAGTAACTTTATAAAATTACATAATAATACCCACCCCTTTTTATCTATTCACATTTTAGTATCTCTAATCATAAGACCAGTCTTTCCTTGAATTAATTATAGTAAATCTGACAAATCAATTTATTACGAGAATTTATATCATGTAAAATTATTATTCATATTCCAAACATTGAACAAATATGCGATATATTAATCAACATCATTTGGATATCAATTATAAAAAAGGGATACCTTTTGATTTAGTCATAAACAATTTTTTTTATTACACTGTTTGACTTGTTAAGCAGACTGATATTAATTGGTAGTCATTTCGTATTTTCTTTCCCATACCATGCAAAAGCTTGTACATATTTTTCATAGTTAGGAAACATCTTAATATAAATTGACTTATGAAAGCCAATATTTAGTAAGTAATTCTAATTTATAAAAAAATATATTTTTCCTGTGATTGCTAAATTCCTCATTATAACATACATCCACTCTAGACTGTCAAAGTTGGAGGGAAAATGGTAATGTATGCTAATTAATGAATAATATGAACATAAAGTAACTGGTATACCCATTGGAAAACTGATTTATTTGTGAATAAATCTTAACAATGTTGTTCAGATAAATTCGAAAGAAAATACCATTTTCTTACTGTTAACACTTTGGTTCATTCATATATCTTTGAACAAATTAAAGCTACTTGATTGTTGATAAAAAAATCATAAACCTACATTAGTCTAACACTATGGCTTATAAATTAGACACCAAAGTACCTAGTAGGTAAATATCAATCAATTTCACTATGCTAAATAATCATCATATTTGATAATTCATTTATAACGAAAGTTTGAAAAATTCCATTTTGTTATTCTATACTTAAAGAATCTTATATTTGCTTGTTTTTTAACCGAGAGAAGTAATACAAAAGTAATCATAATTTAAAATTACAAGCTATAGTATTTTTCTATAAAATTGTTGAAAACTGGACAATTTTATTTAGAATGTTTTAAAATGTACAGCAGCTGGTTCATTTTAAAGCTATACAAATATACAAAGCCAGCAAAAATGCTTAGTCTAGGCTTGTATTTATTAGAAAAAAATAATATAAAATAAACGTGAAACATTGTAGAGCTAATATTCAATAAACAAGGAAAAGTAGAAGCTTGAAAATAATACCTACAATTTATGCATAGATGTGCAAAAGTGATAGTACTTCCAAGTGAAATGCGGGTCATTGCCATACCTACAAGTTAATCAAATAGAAAATATCTCTGAAGGAAATCTACAATTGCACCAGGTTATTTGTAACAGTAGTATTATTATCAAGGAAAGCCTTACGTTATTTTTGCTAATAACCGGTGAATAGTTATTTTCTTAGTAAACGTAAACATGATTGGCAAATCTGGGCGAGATATACTAACAGTCGAATCCGTCATACACGAGGATATAAAAACATAGTAGCGGCAGCCGCTACTTCTTGATCTTGACGCGGCATTCAGGTAGTTTTCGGTACAAACCTATTACTAAATAATAATAAAGGTATTTGTATATTGCATACCTTACAGTTTCCTTGACAGAAAGTACAGAAACAAAGAGAAGCCAATGGAGCCACGCTGTTAGATTCCCAGTACAGCGAGCTTTCTTCACTCCAAAATCACAAAACACTATCACTTTGTATCGTCGGCTTATTTAACTTTAGTTTACAGTTAAGTCTATATTTTACACTAATTTAATAAAAATATATTGAAATAAAACTCCACTTTCGTAAACTTCTTTCAATAAGAACGCCAGTTACCGTATCCCCACCTCGGTAATGTAAAATGGCGGTCATAAGAAATTGTAGCAAGCGATCGTTGCGTTCGTTTCTGGTATTCGTGCTATGCTCGTTTAGCGCCGGCTTAGATCAGTTAAATTTGAATTTTTTACAGAAACTTTAAAATTCTATCTGAAAATTTAAAAAACTTAGGAATTGCTAAACTCTATTCGATATACCAGTTTTGTATTGCCATTATTAGAATAGAAAAGAAATAAAAAATTTAAATACTATTAAAACAATTTTATGAAGAACATGACAAATGGGAGGATATAATCAAAACATTTTGAAAGTGTACCTGATAATCATATTTTCATGCATCCTTCTTTCTCTCACGTATTAAAGAGAAACAAAATAATTTACTGTATTCTTGAAAACAAATATCCCTAGTTTTTATGACATTGTTTTCCCGGGTTTTTTATTGTCAAAGTCAAATTGAGTGGAACAACTATTTTTTATTTAGTCGTAAATGTAATATTTGATACAATAAATTTTGTAATTAATAATGACTGTTAAACACGAAGATTTAAGATATGCACATGATGAAGGCCACACTGATATTTGTTTCTCTGAGGATGGGAGGTATTTTTTTAAATTTAATATTATAACAAACATTTTTAAACAAGTACCTAGTGACTTTAAAATCTGTTCAAAAAATTGATTTCTAGGTTTTAATTACATCCTAAAATTTTTAAAATTATTTTAGTAAATTTGTAACTTGCGGAGCTGATGGAGAAATTAGAATATGGTCCACTGATGAAGAAGATCCTATTCATAACTGCGTTGGAGAATGGGCTCTATCCGTTGGGCAAACAGGAGGTAATGTATACGTTGCAACTAACAGTAATGATATTCAAATACTGTCCTTACCTGATGGAGATAGAGCTGGAGTTTTAGACAGATTTGTTGCACCGATAAATCATATAGCAGTAGATCGACATAGCAAAGTAAGGCTGGCATTACTATTTTCTATTGACAATGCTAAATATATTCCTTTTTTCGTAGCTATTGGCACTTGCTGGTGAAGATATGGAAATTAAACTAGTCAATTTGGAAAAGACAAACAAAGAAGTTACTATATTTGAAGGAATGTCTGGTCCTTGCTTAGGTGTCTCAGTTACATCAAAATCTAAAATGATTGCAGCTTCATGTGGTGACACAAAATTAAGAATCTGGAATATTGAAAGTAAAGTATTATTAAAAGAAATCAGTTGTTTCCCCAAAGTTAACAGCTTCTCCAATGCTAAGTTATTGTGTAAGTAAATGAGACTCATATAAAAATATTTCTAATTAATTTTGCTTTTCTCAGGCAGAATTGACTTTGAACCAATCCAAGGAAAATACTTAGCATACCCAGAAAAAGATAAAGTTGTGATTCTGCAAGTATCTGATTGGTCCCAAAAAGCTATATTATCATGTGGGGAAGTTACTTCAGACTATTCTATTGTTCAATTTTCACCATGTGGAAAGTATATCTTAGCTACATCAATAGAAGGTGATTTCATTATTTGGAATATTTCTACAGAAGAAACATCCAGTATTAGCAAACATGAGAAGGGTATAGCTGTATGTGGTTTAATGTGGAACCCTCTAGGTATGCCCAAATATTGAAATTGCAAAAAAAGTTTCATTTATGTGAAGCAAATTAATTGTAATATCATTTTGAACACAGGTAATGGACAAGTAGTTTATACCGATGTTGAAGGCCAGTTAGGAATAATGACATGGTCAGTTAAAAGCTCTAATAATAAAACATCTAATAATGCGGAAGAAGTTGATTTTACTGATGATTTAAACTTTGATAATATCCCATTTGAAGTTGATGATGGTGATGATGACAATGAAAATGCTTTTTCCCTTAATAAATTGAAAAATCAGTATATGAACAATATTGATGAAGACTCTAAGCAGTCAACTGCTGGTAAGTGCTTATAAGCTTTTCTGTTAGTAACATTAGGTGAATTTGTTTATTTTTCTCATCAGGTTCTTCCCATGCACCTACTCCAAGACCTCGTACGCCAGAAATACCATTACAACTGCCTTTCATGCCTTCTTCAACTCCTGAACATTTAGATCCAAGATACATGTGCTGGAACGATGTGGGTGTTATTAGGTGCTATGGAAATAATGCTGATGAAGCGACTACTAAATCTATAGAGGTTGAATTTCACGATTCAAGCTTTCATAACAGCATGATGGTGCAAAATTATCAAGATTATACAATGGGATCTCTAAGTAGAAGCGCACTACTTGTAGCTAATTCTAGGTAAAAAATTCTGTTTGGAGATATTTTTAATGTTTTAATTTCAACCCGATTTCATCATTAGAACAATTCTTTACCAATATCTTATTCTGCCTCAATAAATAACATTGTGCAATTTGGTGCCTAATTATTTTATGTAAAACATGCTTCCATCTCTAGGCACATAGTTTCTTTTTATTATTATTATTTTATTTCAAATGGAAAGACGAAATGAAATGAATGGGTTCAATATTCCTCCATGTGTGTATTTGATATAAAAACGTAAAGGGGGGGAATATGATAGGTAAAACAGAGAATATATTTAATTATTATTTTTTTTTAATTTTCAGTCGCATCAACCTCTACGGTTATTGGCGACAATATAATTCTTTTAGATTACAACTTGATTATCATATTTATGTCTTTAAGACAATTTAATTTAACCATTCTCTATATGTAATTATGTAATACAACAACTCCTAAACGGCTGGACCGATATTAGTGAAATTTTCGACCTGTATGAGTGAGTTCCTGATGGATTACATTCATAATTGGTCCCTGTTGTAGGGGGTAGGTTTACACTGAAATCCTCCTGAACAACTGGACCAATTTTGAAAAACTTTGTGTGTGAGCGAGTTCCTGGATCACATTGAACTTGTTACTGGAAATTTTTTCTTAATATCTTTCTTGCGTTTTGATAAAAAATTGATTTGTTTATTTACATTTTTCAGCCGTTATCGGAGTTCTGTACAATCTGTGGAACAAGCGCGATTTAAAAATTTATCATCCTATATATTGCTTTTCAAAGCACATCATTTTAAAGCTTAGAGTGTCTAGTTTTGAAATGTACTTTTGGATTTTTAATAAAATCCAATCATTTTCCAGATTTTAAGAAAATTGATCACACCGGTGAAAACCAGATTTTTTTAAAATAGATAAATAAACAAATCAATTTTTAATCAAAACGCAAGAAAGATATTAAAAAAAATGTCTGAAATCATTCAAGACCTCCCAAAAAATAGGAAAAAAGACTATTTAAAAAAAATATATGAATCTTGTGGAAAAAAACTTTGACCGCTTTTTTAAATATTTTTGTCAAGTACAAACGAGCTGCAAGTAACATGGAATGATAGCTACGGGTCTTCCCATTGTGATGAACTTTGAATCATCGGAAAATGTAAATTTTTTGCCGAGTTATGGAAAAATTCGTCCGCCCGCTTTAAAGTTAATGCATAGACAGCAGAATTCCTACAGGCTCAGCTGCTGAAATGAGAAGACTTTTAGGTCTCATTATCTCGATAACTATGAGTACCACTTTTGTAGATAATAAGACGATCTATATTTTTTTTCTGAAAAAAAAATTCTCTAATTCGCATAGTCTAATACAATTGAAACATATTTTTTCTTTTAGTCAAATTCACGTGGTCCCATTAATAGCCAGCTCCAAAGAATGGATGTTAAAAGTCGAAGAAACTGAAGAAATAATTCTTGTAGCAGCTTCCGAAAATTTAATAAGTTTCGCTATGGCGAATTACATCGTTAGAGTCGCTTCGGTTTATGGTACACAAAGAAGCGTCTTATCGATTCCAGGACCGGTTGTATGTATGGCAGCTTTTAAAAATCTACTTATGATCGCCTATCACACGTCCGGGGTTAGAAAAGGAGATCAGTGTATCAACGTTAGATTGGTAAAATTCGAAGGTAATGTTAGTATTGATTTATAAGTTGTAGTATTCAATAATTCTAGTCATGTAATTTAAACATTCTATCCAGAAAGAAGAAGAATCTTTATTTAATATAGGAGGTCCTAATACATAGTAGTAAATATCACATATTGTAGTCAGTGTGCACAAATTCAACTTAATAAATAAAATAAATACGTATTGAAATAAACATACAAAATTACATCGAAGGATTATTCTCATTCCTCTATTTTGCAATTTTTGTAGTCTTTGTAAACAGTTATTATCTTGGGGCTTAGGACCCAAACAAATCTATTGGATATATGTGATGATTGTTAGACCAATGATCACATATGGAGCTATTGCCTGGTGGCCAAAAGCTTTACAGCGAACGGCCCAAGCAAAGCTCTCTGGTTTACAGAGACAGGCTTGTCTGGCAATCACTGGTCCTATCAGCTCCACACCGTCAGCAGCCATGGAAATCCTTCTGGACCTACCTCCTCTCCATATATTTTTGGAAAGAGAGGCTAGATGGACAGCATACAGAATTGTACATATTTCTAAATGCACAAATCAGGCTTATGCAGAACGAAGCAGAATACTAGCGGACAGTGAAAGTCACAGTATTCTGGGAATTACATAATGCCTCCAACAGTAAACTACAACCTGCCTTACACCGTCCTAATTCCAAATAGAGATGAATGGGTCCTCCATAAGGATGAACTATTAAGAGCAGACAGCTGTTGGTACATAGACGGCTCAAAAACACCCTCAGGCTCTGGTGCAGGTGTATATGGGCGCAGACCTAGGACAGAAATTTCAACCTCTCTAGGCTCCTATGCAACCGTTTTTCAGGCGGAAATTTACGCCATTGTTTCATGTGTGGAGAGAGTGGAGCAAGCCAATCTCATACATAGAACAATAAAAATTTTCTCGGACAGCCAAGCGGCTTTAAAAGCACTTGGCTCTTGCCGTGTAACGTCGAAATTGGTTTTAGACTGCCAAAAAAGACTCTCCTCAATAGGAGAACTCAATAAAGTATTGCTGGTCTGAATCCCTGGCCATTCTGGCATGTAAGGAAACGAGAAGGCAGACTTTCTTGCAAGGGAGGGTGCCGCACGTGTTTCTATCGGACCAGAACCCACAATTGGCATCGCAATAAGTTTTGCCAAACAAACACTAAATACCTGGACAGCAAGAAGAGCTTTAGACTTCTGGCATAATTTACCAGGATTGGTCCATTCAAAGGCTTTTATACATCCTTCGAAGTATGTCTCCAAACAAATGTTAGACCATAGCAGGCATGACCTACGTTGTCTAACAGGCCTTTTAACAGGCCACTGTCATCTGAATCATCATATGCTAAAACTTGGACTGTCGGAAGACTTGCCGTCTTTGTTTGGAAGATGATGAAACAGCAGAGCATATAATTTGTGCCTGCCCCGCCGCGGCTCGAATCAGGTATCTGATGTTTGGCAGGGTCTCTCTCTCGCCCTCGGACCTGAAATATCATTCACCAAATAAAATAATCGGCTTTGTTAAGAAGCTGAATTTGTTTGGTGAAATCTGAATAGGTGTGAGCCACAATAGACTCTTGTGAGTCGCAGTGGAGGGCCTTATAGACCCACTCACCACAAACCTAACCTAACCTAAACAGTTATTATCCAATTTATAAGGTAATGATCCGCAGTAGTCAAAATGAGGTTGTATAATAGTTTTATACTCTGTTAATCTAGAGAAGAGAAAGAGATTTGAAGCAATCCTTGAGGAGAAAAATAGCTTTTTTGTTATTTTTTACATATATATTCTCAATGAGGTTTCAATAATAAATTTTCATCAAAAATAAATCCCAAGTATTTAAATTCATTAACCCATTCTACGTTCTCATTTTCTATTCTAATGTTATATCTATATAATTTATTTGACTTAATTTATATTTACTTCCCAAAATCATTGCTTTCGTTTTTTTAGTATAAGTATTAAGTTTAAGTTTATTTTCATTCAAAAACTGGGTTGAGACTTGAGTTGAGACAATATATTATTCAGTTTATTTAAAATTTCCTCAAGGTTATACCCATAACATGCTAACAGTGTATCATCTGCAAATAGATTATAGTTCATTTAAAAACCAGGAGAAGTCAAAAAGCCTCACTCACATCACTAAAGTTACCAGATTAGTTACTATATGGTGTGTCCCGAAAACGTAGTCAACAGTCGTGTTCCAAATATATTAAATTTGCTTTGATAGCAAAGAGATTAGTCATGTCATGAGACTGGAGACTGGACGTGTAAAGTTTGCATATAATGTATTCAAAATGACGTATAATTGGTTGTGCAAAATATTAGCTATGAATGAAAGACGCCTTCCCTTTCTATGTTTCAAACGTCAACTCCAACTTATGAATGAATCGGGCAATTCGAAGTTTAATTGGTTGGCACAAGTCAAACAACTCTTCATTATAACCGACCCTCTTGAAATATGGGATAATTTGAATAGTAATTTGTTGGAAAAAAATAAAAAAATTATATTTAAAAAGTACTATGAAAAATTGCATGCTGATGATATTTTACTGATGCAGCGTTGTTCCTTTTTGTCTTTATATTCATCATTCACTATAACTAAGCAGCCAAGTAATTATTTATTGTTAAAATTACCCACACAGATCACCCGCACAATTGCCCAGCTACGACTGAGTAATAAACACAGGTTACGTTTCACGTTCAGAGCGATGTCGTACACAGTTGATCCAAATCAGGTATGTACTGCCTGTAATCACTTAGTAAATGAAACCTTATCCCATTTACTATTTGACTGTCCAATATATACGACTATGAAACCGAAACTTGACTGTTACTTGAGCCTGGATTTCTTTATTAATGCCCTTGATAATTTAAACACATTGAATGCTAAAATTATCTCCAGTTACATTTGGAATATATTAAAATTGAGATCATTTATCATGAACGAATAATTAGGCTTTATATAGGTTTCAATTTGTTTTGTTAAATATCCATCGTTTTTTTCTCTCTCTCTCTTTACCTTTATTTGTTGTATACTAGGTAATAATTGTTTTTTTTTTTGTTACTAAGATTTCTTGCTGTAAACTATTTTGTTTTAAGAGCAATAAAAGTATTATTATTATTATTATTATTAGTCATGAGTCGATTATATAAAATAATTATATATCATTCTTTTTATACAACTACTACTGTTGTGTTGTAGAAACGTTGGAAATAAAGTTACTACAAAGTAACATGAAAAAATGATTCAAACGATATCACAATATTTTTTTTTTTTTTTATTCTGTTATTTAACGTCGGTCTATTTCTGCGACTGAGGCTAATCACCGACGCCGGGAGCACTCTACCCCTAACCGGAAATTTTGGCGAACCCACTAGTGTTCCAACCAGTGGTAGCGTTCTTTAACGAGCCCAACATCCATGGACTCGGGACCTCGGTTTTACGTCTCCTCCGAAAGACGGCATATCTACATTATACCTCGTGCTCATTGGTATAATGCATGCGAGCTGTGATATGCTAGTCCGCTGCAGGCTGTACGGGCCCTGTACGATGGTTTTCCCTGGCATGGTCGTCACCCATCCAAGTACTAACCATGTCCGATCTTGCTTGACTGTAATTATCGCATCAAACGCGTTCCACTACAGTGCTGGGTCGTCGCCCATCACTATATTTAATATAGTAATATTCAAAACACTTCACAAAATGGCTAATGAATACCTTTGAATCTTCATTAGAAGATTCAGATTCAAATCGACAACAAACAAATTATGGTCATTGTTGATGATGGAGAATTGCAGATAGTCAAGTTACTTCAATTATATTTATTTTGATTCAATTGAGAAAAATATGACAATCTTGAATACCTATAACCTTGTAGAGAGCAATATGCAGTATTAATCTAAACATTTCCAACAGTTATCTTTATGTTGCCGGATTAGTTGTAATAAACCATTTTTAAATACTTCTTTGAAATTTTTTGTTAAGCCTGACCTGCATTATCTTTTTGGAGATGCTTTCGATGGAGTTTCTAGTTAATGGTTATCACATGTACCAAATTTCAAAAAAATATACAGGGTAACTCGGTTGCTATGAGGTTCAAAAGAAATAGGATAAATTTATAAAACACCCTGTATCTCAGTCGTGAAGTGCAGAAGACACATTAAATATTGGTTGCTGGAAGCACCAAAGTGATCCCCATCTACAGTTGAAGTTAGGCCCTTTCCCAATGAAACACCCTGTATAATCAAAGTACAAAAGAAAAAGCCAATATAAGTAAAACTTTTGGCTGTACATCAACGACTTAACTGTACTTAACATCGCTAAAAAGAAGGAAATGACTGAGAAAATGTATAAACTAACACAATATTATACATTAAACTCGACTGGCAAGTTGGTTATTAAAACTAGTGCCAAATAAGTTGACGTAGTAGTATTTAATTTATATTCTGTGGGCTCCTTGTGATATATTCATTTTTTTAGGTCAGTCTATACAGTGTAGAGATATTGGATCGGCTTTGGGTCCAGAATCGTCGATAATGTGGTTGGGTTTTTCGGATGCCGGAACGCCTGCTATGATGGATTCTTCGGGAATGTTGTCGATGTATCCGCACAACACTAACATGTGGATACCGTTTTGTGATACAACTAAGCATGTAAGATTATTTTTCCTATCCGATATACACCTAAGATTTAATTAGTAATTTCTAAATTTTGAATGATGCTGTTCTTTATTTTGTTAATTTCGTACGAATTGAACATTACTTTGTATTTGTATTTACAAAAAAAATAATGTTCAGTTTGGTTTTAAGGGATAATCTAAAAATCTGTATATTTTAAAAGCATCACCCTATATTTATACAGTAATTTTCAAAATTGCTTTTCTTTAAATCGAAAAAAAGAAATAATAACAGATTTTTATATTTTTCCTAACAATTTACTACACAAATGTTATAAATGAAACTAATGCCCAATTTCACCAACCATTTCCTAAAATTAGGTAATACCTAAATCAGATTTTGGAATTGCTAAGTGAAATTTTCGTTTTACCACGCGTTAAGGAACTGGATGGTGAAATGGGACATAACTGTTTCTAATTAATTTCACTATTTAATAAATAAATTAAGTAAATTATAAAAAGGAATTGATAATTAGGTATTTCGATATTGACATGTCATGTTAATATAACGCTCAACAAATAGCGATGCGCTAACAAAAGCTTCAAATAATTTGAGTTTTTCAGCATGTTAATAGTGGTTGTCTGTAACAAATTTGATGCCACCCGTTTTCATGCAATATATTCTTATGATTTACAGCACATGTTTGTGCTAATTAAAATTTTAGCTCAGTTCCCTATTGTCCCCCAACAATTAGCCAGCTGCTCTGGAAACTATCACAATATACAGGGTGATTTATTAAGAATGTCCAATCTCTGAACTGTAGATTCTAGACCTCAAAATATGATGATTCTGCTCAACATGCCTTATGCGAATATTGCTAGTTTCCGAGTTCAAAGTTTAAATTTAAATTTTGATTTTCGCAATAATTTCTTATGTTTTCACAATTTCTCTTTGAAAATTGGCAATTTTACGTTTTTTGGCATGAGGAATCATAATTTGCACTCTAATTTAACATTGCTAGAGGGCGCTAGTTACACTTGTTTGTGTTAATTAAATCAAAGTAAACTTTTTTTGGGTCAAACTTACAACTAAAATAATAAAAAAAATATTAAAAAGCGTTAAATTCTCCAAAAAATGTTACTCTTCTTTGATTCGTGTAACTCAATCGGTTATCGAGTTATTTGCTTCTAAAAAGTTCAATAAATTTTAATTTTTTCATAAAAAATTTTATTATTCCTGAAATATGTAACAATAACGAATTTGTAAACAAAAATAAAAAACTTCAAAGCAAATGCTCAAAATGCCCACCAATACACTTTATGATCCGCTTTCGTAAAATCAAAATTTAAATTTAAACTTTGAACACCCCTTATCTCGGAAACTAGCAATATTTGCATTAGGCATGTTGAGCAGAATCATCATATTTTGAGGTCTCGAATCTACAGTTCAGAGATTGGACATTCTTAATGACTGTAATGACTATAATAACTGAAATAAGTGACTTTAATTTCTTCCATATTCACTTAATATTCAACAAAATGCGCTGCATCTTCATCATCATCATCAAGCCTTTAAATCTAATAGATTGTGGATAACGCTAATGCGCTTTTAAATCCAATTTTTAGGGTGGATTACTCCCTTTTCCCCCAATTCTTATATTAATATATGTGTATTTATTTATTGATTAATATTCAACAAGGTTTAATTTTTTATTTGTTTGTTAGTTTTGAGTCTCATTCCCCAGTTTTTGTTATGTTTGGCCATAGTATCGTTCTAAGAATCTTTCTTTCTATTATTTTTAAGTCTTCTGCTTCTTTTTTGTTTTCACCGTTGTTTCTAAGCCATACGCGATGACTGGTATTAATAGCGTTTTGTATATTTTTATTTTGGTGTTTTTTATTGCTTTACTTTTCAGAAGTTTTTTATTTCTGCAGTAAGCTTGGTTTCCATTGACTATTGCTTCTTGTTTGTCCCATCGTCACTCCTAAGTAGTTGAATGTTGTTACATTTTCAAATGAATGCCATTGCGTTTTTAAGTTCCCTTCGGTATTTTCGTTTTTTTTACCTACTATCATATATTTTGTTTTGTCCGCGTTGATTTCCATTCCAAGTTGTTTTGCCTCTTCTCCTATCTTTTCAATTGCTTTTATACGTTCTTGTCTTTAATTTGCTACTATGGTTAAATCGTCTGCATATGCTATGATTTGAATATGGTTTGTTATGATGTTTTTGCTCTCTAGTTTAGCTGTTCTTAGGATATTCCCCTATGTCAAATTGAATAAAGTTGGGGAGATCGAGTCTCCTTGTTTGACTCCCTTCGATGTGACTCCTTGGAATCGCACTTTTGTTTTGTTGTTAGCCATTATCATTTTCAGCAGATCTATTAGCTTTTTACCAATATTTAGTATTTCTAACCGTTTTATCAATTCTTTTCTATCTATAGTGTCAAAGGCACTTTTGAAATCAATGAAAATTGTATGAACTTCCCTGTTGTGTTCCCATGCTTTTTCAAATATTTGTTCTAGCGTATGTATGGCATTTATAGTTGATCTACTAGGCCTGAATCCATTTTGATAGTCTCCCAATACATTTTCTGCTTCTGCTTTTAATCTTGTGTTGATAAGATTAGCCAGGATATGCGGAGTTCAATAATGCAATTTTTAAATTACCGAGCAAAAAAAATTACCGAGCGCTGCATCTTACATATTGGAATAGTACACTTGACATAAAATGCAGAAAAACGTTTATTCCAATAAAGAAATCGAGCAGTAACGTCAACTTTTACTTCTTAATCTGTGAAACACCCCACGATATGATAAATAATCTGAGAATGCACGCTCAGCTTTATCATCATCGTCACTGTCTATAATTGAAACAAAATCCAATTCGTTTCTCAGTTTAATTTTCCTTTTTTTTTCTATTTATGTTTATTCCAGAGAAAAAGTCCAGGAGACGGTTTCTTCGTAACAACTATATTCGAATCGAATCAAACAATCGGTGGAATAAAATGCAGAGGTACGTTATATCCTGGTTTTACTCCAAGGCCGACGATGTGTGAAATACCCATAGAACCGCCGTTCGCTGAAACTACCAATGATAAAACGCAAATGGAAATGAATTTGTTCACGTGGTCCATGCTACAGATTCCTGATGGTGATAAAAAGTTGAAAGAGACCGCCGTTAAAACTTTCGCTGTAAGTAACTTTCCTATGAAAAACGCCAAAGTATGTTTAGAGTTATACTTTTTCTAAAGTCAATGTGAAGAGAGATTTTAATCCCATTAATGAAAAATTCCGCTCAATGGCGTCCATATATCTTTTATATGTTATTTTATTCCCGTGACAATTTAATTCATGTATAAAAAATCGCATATGCCACAGTGCAATTGTCACTTTGACAGCGGCAAAAGTTTGCTTTAACTTTTACAGCGACAAATACACTAGTGGGTTTTTCACTTATTCATTTGTTCAGCAATATCACTGTTCCTAGTATGAATTTCAATAGCTGCGTTTTTAATAATTGTACATTAAAATAAAAATGTGTTTATTTTTAATGTTTCATAAATAAAGTTTGCATTGATATGTTTCCAAATTTCTCATTCATTAAATTGTCCTGCCGAATTACACTCGAGGTTTGTATTGATATTGGGTAAATTTGTGTTGTTCAAATTCTAAACTGTTTCCTTTAGCAATTTGACTCCAATAACTGTCAACAATACAAACAAATTATTTAAAAAGCGTGAGTAAACTGCAAAGTAATAGCTTTGTTCCACGACTATTTGAATATGTGTAGTCACCACCATCAGTATCAGTGAATAATAGGTGTGGATAATAAACAGGTCACATGACACAGATAAATAGGACATATATAATAGGACAATATAATGAATAAGAGAAGCAGAATAAATAGTATCCTTAAATTTATTACCAGAAAAGTAGAAAACATTATATATAAAAGCCTATAATACCTCCAAAAATTAGAGAAAATAGGTGTGGTTTAAATTTTATTTTGACCAAGCACTAAGAAATAAAAAAGGTAATGTAAATTTGCTTTTAATACATGGTAAATATGGCAAACTTGTTACAAAAACATGTGCTTTATTTGCAATAAATGTCGCAACCAATATTTACATTGATTGGCTCCATGATTTCATCAGTGATATTATCCATCTTCCACATTTTCTCTTCTTTGATCGTATGATTTACTGCCTTTTCCCAGTTTTCAGTCACATTATTTACAGCCTCAAAAAGCAACTGATAAACGTCACTCATTTTAAAAGAATTATTTTTTCTTGAAACTTCTCCCTTCACCTGAGCCAATGCCAGTTCAATCAGGTTTAGTTCGCAATGATATACCACTGTTATCCCACAATAGGCATGATGACAGTCACTAAGAATCAGTAAAATATTGATTTGATATAATTATATAAGATAAAGAGATTATAACTCCCTAATTTTAATTTTACATGTGTGATAACATTTATTTGAGTAAAAATATAAGTACAAAATTTAACCATCCGCCATCTTATCTCACACACCAATCCGAAGAGAGTGACGTCGTACTTTCGCAAATATCTATGATCCGAAGATCTGTTTTGAATAACATCGTGGAACCGCACACCATCGATACACATTAGGATTCATCTCTATGATAACTAATCGCACAAAATGATTCAAATTTTGTTTATGTGTCAAAATAAACTTCCAGTCTGCAAGCTGTCAAGTGTTTGAAGTTTGACTTTGACACAGATCATAGATAACCTATCGACACAGATCACCTATAAATGGTATTTACGAATTGATGATGTCATAGACAGACGCCATTACTATTTCAGCGTTTTGGCGCATAATTTGAAATGTTTCATTAAAAGTTGAATTTTTTCTTTAAAAACCTTTTTTTCTTACAGAAATATTATTGTAGATAAAGTATATACGTGGAAACATGCAAACAGTTTTTCAAAATCTGTCATCATGCCTATTTTTTGCAATTTTTCCAATTACCTACATATTTTTTGAGTTTCTCTTCATGAAGGGAACACAATGAATACAGTTCTTCTCTCACACAGGGATGGAACTTAATATTCTTTGAATTTAGCCAATTCTGTAAATC
Organism: Galerucella pusilla; assembly: GCA_910591695.1. NCBI lineage: Eukaryota > Metazoa > Arthropoda > Insecta > Coleoptera > Chrysomelidae > Galerucella > Galerucella pusilla. The sequence continues at coordinate 104,045 of CAJUYI010000492.1, forward strand.
TTTTTTTAACCATTTGGTTGTGGAAAATATTTCGGTGAAATTTGTTGGGAAAAAATTCATCTACTTATAATTGTATTTAGTCCAGTAAATGGAGGATGAAAAAAAGGCGAAGTTCACATTAATGACGTCCTGTTATCATCTTCCGGTTGGAAGTTGCATTTGGTACCTCATTAAACATGAGACAAAGTTCTGCATGAAAACACGTGCGAGGGCGGAGAAAATGGTCCCAAAAGACCAGGAAAATAGGTTTTCAGCCAATATCTCCTAAAATATGGCAGTTAGAGATTTTCGGTCTAGATAAAAATTGAAGTTCAGTTAATTTTCTACAAAAATGGTCCTCATGATTTTTTTGGCAACATTAATATTTTCTGCAAAAAAATCGGGTTGAAAAAACGGAAATTTTGAGACTTGTGAAATATGCAAGTTTTGTACAAAATTTGAGCTGGGGGGTGTTGGAAATCCATTATTTTCAATGTTTTGGATTGTGGAAACTGTAGATAGCGCCACCACATTTTACAGATTGGGAAAATCCTCTGTAGCAGACGACACGAGCGCCACGTAGAGCACACGCTCGGCGAACGACGGAGGAACGAAAGTAATAAATTATAGTGTATACATTTAGATATACTGGTTTTTTCCCGGGGTATCAAAGGTATGACTTATATACATCGATGGAAAGGAATTCCCCCGTTACACTAGTTAAGGAGTTAAAATGTTAGAAATAAAGAGCAGGGAGAAAAAAACCACCAAAAAAAGTGCGTTTTTTCCTTGAGCCCGCGTTTTCTAATTTTATTGAAAAATGGACGACTTCGTCAAAAAAGTAATTGCACAATCGAAAAGTAGACATTCTTAGCTTTCAAATGATGTATCATAGAGACCAATCGGATCATGTATAAATTTTTAATTGATGGTTGTTCACAAAATTTCCCCGCGCTGCAAAAACAGCAAAAATTTGGGATTCAATAAACGACGATTAAATGAAAATTAAAAAAAAATTAGGGTATACAAATTTCAGGGATGACAAAGGACCTTATGAGGACCCATAATCAAGAAAAATTTAAGTAAATTAATGCAATACAAAAAAAATAGGAACAAATTCCTGGCGAGGTCACAATTGCCCGGGAGCAGAAAGTTTGACCCGTGTTCCGATATGGCCAAAAGAGTCAAGCGTGACTCAATTCACGGGGTATGATAGCAGCAGAATTCCTATTTCACATGAACTTTGAATCATGAGAAAATATGCATTTTTCACAAAGTTATTGAATAATTTGTCCCCCCGCTGATGTGTAAATACACGGACTGTGCTCTCCGGCATACAGCACACAAGCTCATTATTCGAAGTGCGCTTGGTACCGTTTTTCTCGAAACCGGTCAAATTTTCGAGAAAAATCATAAGGACCATTTTTGTAGAAAATTAACTGAACTTTGATTTTCATCTGAGCCAAAAATCTCTAACTGCCATATTTTAGGAGATATTGGCTGAAAACCTATTTTTCTGGTCTTTTGGGGCCATTTTCTCCGCCCTCGCACGCGTTTCCATTCAGAACTTTGTCTCATGTTTAATGAGGTACCAAATGCAACTTCCAACCGGAAGATGAAAATAGGGCGTCATTAATGTTAACTTTTTTCCTTTATTTACTGGACTAATTACCGTGAAGGTTCTTGGAATTAAATTAAAACAAAATTTCATATCCGCATTTAGTTGAGTTTTCGTATTTAACTATTCTACTTTCAACATTATTTGCGCCGAATCCCATTGAATATGGTGCTCCTCTTCCTTAGTATGTTTGCAAATAACTGACTTGAAGAACTCCCTATTTTAAATGTATTTTTTGTGTTCGTTTATTCTGATTTTCAATGGTCTAGATGTTTCACCAAAATAACATTTGTCACATTCATAAAATATTTGATATATACTTTTGAAGATTGCTGCTCATTTTTTGGTTCAGTTTTTTATAGGATAGATAGGAATTGGTAGATATAAAGCTAGTCTTAATATTAAATTGATTACCAATTTTCTTAATTCTGTCGGATAAACCCTTAACATACGCTATTGTTGTTTTTAAAAATTATGTTAGTTGAACTAATATTATTGAACTAAAGTCATAAAAAAAGTTGTTTGATTTCCTAAAAAATGAAAATAAAATAATGAATATACCACATAGGAACATACTTACAGAAGTTATGAAATACACAGTACAGTTTCTACAAAAAAGAATAATTTCTTAATTTTTTTTTCTAGAAACTAGCTTGTTAAACAATATTGATACTGTGAAACTAATAATATATTATCTAAAATAGTTCATTTCCAGTTAGCTTGTAAGAATAATTTGGACGAGAGAGCACTGGAACTGATGGAAATCCTACTGAATCCACAAATAATTACCATAGCACTAAAATACGCCGCCAAGTTAGATCGTAAAAGATTAGTAGAAAAATTGACAAATTTATTAAGGAAAATTTCGGAAGAATCAGGAAACTGCGAGGAAGAGGTAAATATTATTCTTACAATTCCTTCTGTTTCTAAAGGTAACTTTTCAGGAAACGGAGAAAGTTGAAGCGCCACCCGTAAAACCGGCTTACAGAAAATTGAGTCTGAATATTTCCAAACGCACACCAAAGGCGAAATTAAATGCATTCAAAGAGGTAATTCGATTATTAAATTGATAGATTTTCTTGAAAATTTGAATGCTTTTATTTTTAAGGTTCCAGCTACGCCCGACGTTATGGAAACAACTTTAGATTCTGTGAGTAAATATATAAGATATGCTGAAATATTTATTAACTGGCAACATCGCTTACTGTTTCTACTCGTATTACGCAGCGATGTGGCCAGATAAATTTTTTGTTAATAGAGAAACGGAAATAACAAAAGTTTTATATGGTTTTATTTTCAGGAACCGTCAACTCCATATTCGCTTATCGACACCAGCCTCAATACACAGGTAAGTATTTATCTGTAATTTCCTTGTCAAGTTTGAACGTAGCTTTGATATTTTATAGGAGATGGATCGGGAAGAAGCGAACGCGAATCCGTTTTTGAAACGGTTACAAAAACCTAAGTCTGATAAAGCGATGAATCCTCTCAGTTTGACCGACAAATTCGCCGGAGTTACGTATGAAAATGGCAATAAAGAAGCTAGAGATAAAATTCCAGAGGTAAAAACAATCTTGCTTTTACATCAATATTAATAACTTCGGGTCAAATGCATGGGACAATTTTGAGGTTTGGTTGAGAATGTTCTGGAAGTAAAAATTACTGGACATAATCTTATACACTTATTTATAAGATGCGACATAGGGATTCCTGTACAAAACTGTCAAGCGCGAGCTAACTTTTTTACCAAATAGCGTTCATAAAAAATAATAACAGATTTGGAAAGGTCGTTGAAAAATAAGTTCAAATGCACTAATAATTTTCTCAAATTCGCTCTGGTTTGATGGAAAAATGGATAGTTGAGTTCAAAAAAGTCGAACTCCATTTTCATACCACTTTCGGATGATCTTAATCAATTAGGTGATGTCTAACATGGTAGTGCACGGTATTATTTAAAAGTTAAACCCTGAAGTACTTCGGTTCGCTTTGCCGCTGAGATGAAATTTTTTTGTTTTTATTTTTTTTCCATTTTTGGAACAAAATTAAATGTTTTTTAGAAATAAATTGTGAAAAAAACTAAAAACTGTGATGCCTTTTGGCTGAAATATTATTTATTAATTATTTAAATTATTATTATGGTATTATTATGAATTCCCTTGAAGCTAATTTCTATAAAGCATGAATCGTTGACCAATATGAAAGAGAAAGGTCTCACGTAGGATGTCAAGTTCAGAGCGTGAAATAAACATAAACAGAATTGTTTTATATTTACAAAACGCTGAACTTGACTCGTCATATAAATATGTTAACGAAAGTGTTTTAACATTCATTCTAAATTATTCTAATGTATTCGAATTCATTCTAATCAATTCTAATTCATTACTTAATTATTCTAAGATGTCCTAAAGACATTCAAAGTGTATTCTATTCATCGTAATCATTTTACTTAATATTCTAATTAAGGTAATAAAGAGAACATGACCCAGTGATTCCAGTAGTTGTTTTTAATTCCTGTGAGATGACACACCAAGTGACCAGCAACACCACCTAGTCAGAGGCCCTTCCACACTTCTAATGCACCAAGTAT
>CAJUYI010000492.1:113228-133888 GCA_910591695.1 Galerucella pusilla
AGTATCCATAGTAGGATACATACATTACAAAACAAAAAGAAGTTTTATCTCAGCGGCGAAGCGAACCGCCATACTTCAGGTTCAATTTTTAAATAATACCGTGCACTACCATGTTAGCCATCACCTAATCGATTAAGATCATCCGAAAGTGGTATGAAAATGGAGTTCGACTTTTTTAAACATAACTATCCATTTTTTTATTAAACCAGAACGAATTTAAAAAAATTAAAAGTGCATTTCAACTTATTTTTCAACGACCTTTCCACATCTTAATTTTTTATGTAAGTACTCTATTTGGTAAAAAAGTTAGCTCGCATTTGACAGTTTTGTACAGGAATCCCATGTCGCATCTTGTGTGTGTGTGTGTTTCACACAGTGACCTTGATCTGAGATCAATTGGCCAGTTTTTTTTTGTTAGTATTTACAATCATTTTAAATTATCCTTTATACATTTCCTTTTTTAATACGTATGTTAATAATTTAGTAGGTTTTTTCTAATTTTCATCATTATATTTCATTTTTATATAGATATATATTTATGTCGCATCTTATAAATAGCACAGTGTATATTGACTACTAGGTATCGAGGATACACTAGTCCGGGGAAGTTAGTCCGAAAGTTGTGGTGAAACAAAAAAGATTTCCACCAGAGATTTTACTTTTTTAAACGAAAGTAATGATTCCTAGATTTGTGAGAAGATTCCGCTCGAGCTTACGATGCAGCTTGTAAGCATAGCTTGGAGCACGTGAAATGCCACAGTTTTTCGTCCATAACTTTTTTAGATTTTATTGTACAAAAAAATTGTGGGCATCAAAATTTTAGGTAATTTTATACCCTATAAGATGACTTTATGCAATATTGGGAAAATTAAAATTTCTGCCCGTAATTGTCGAAAAATTAAAAAATTTGCAAAATGGTTTTTTAAGCGACAAACATAATTAGAATAACGATAACGACTTTCTAATATATGAAAATATAGTAGTCTGGCTTGCAAGCTGCATCGTAAGCTCGAGCGGAATCTTCTCACAAATCTAGGAAAGTACTGTATACTACATTATTATTTTCGTTTTAAAAAGTAAAATCCCTGGTGGAAATGTTTTCCACTGTATATCCTTACTTCCCCGGACTACACGTACTAGTTGCAATTTCGCGAATATAATGCGACAAAAAAACTTCAAAGAGAATATTTTTAACCGTAGTTTGTTGAAATTTTTTTTTGTTATTTCAGCCGGGAGAAAAAAGGAAGTTGCTAAATTCGGACACCGAGAAACCGAAGGAAAAACAGAGGAAGCTGGATATGTTCAAGTTTAAAAAAAATTCATAGGTCTTAAGTTACAAATTCGATATAATCCATAAAATAAAACAAAATTTTTTTTGATAAAAAATATACAATTCAAATTTCAAAACAACATTTTTTTCTTCTTAGAAAAGTATATGTTTACGTCAATTGGCATAATTTTACTTATTATTTCTTGGATCGCTGAATATTCCTTTTGCAAACATGCTTTCCCACTCATTTCCATTAGGGTATACGTACCCTTCAACGGCTTCTTTTTTCAATTCCGTGTTGTAACCAGGAGCCTAAAATGAAAATATAATTGAAATTTTCACGTAGAACAGAGCAAGAAGAGAAACATTCGTTCTCGATCTGCAAGAAATTCATAGTCGACACTCATACTCAAACTCAACTTAGTTTGAGTTTAGCTCGAGGAAACTTTTCATATCCACAGTCATTACTCAAGTAATACTTCAATTTGAGTGAAGAAAGTTTGGCATCAATGTTATTATTAGGAACTTTTGGTTGCGTTTGGTTAACAATAATTGTGATTTATGAACGTCCTTTAACGTTCATCTGACATCTGTTGCATTGCATTCATATTCGAATTTGTATTCAGTTCGTGTATTAGCCCTATGCAAGTATTTTATTCTCAGTTTAGTTCTTTACTGTTCACATATATTTCTTATTTGCTGCATAAGTTTATTTTTCAAGCTAATTATTTGATAGGTAATTTTAGATTCTTATTTTCAATTTGTAGTAGATATTATATCATTGAAGTTCATCATTTTTTAGGAAAATAGAAAACAAAAGAAAACTCTTTTCGTCTAGCGAAAAACTAGCCTTAAGTGAGCTGCTTTGTAAATATTCTTTTATTATAGAAAATAAAAAAACTGATTGTGCTAGCTTAGATGGAAAGGAAAAGGCATGGGTGTCACTGGCGCACGAGTTTAATTCAAGCGGAGGGCATTGTTTCGTCTAAAAATTAATTAATTTGATAATTTTGCTTTTTACTTCACCAATGTGATTACTAACCTAGGTAAACGATAAAGGTAAGCATTCTCATATTCTATATAGTTATAGCTATACCTAGAATAAATCTCACTTGTAAAACCGGCCCTAACCGACTTAAAATTCGATCCATTCAAAATAAGGATTTATTTAAAAATGCTCTTACTTTCAAATGCGGAAGCTGATTTATTTTAATTTTTTAGCAGATTCTAGATAAAATACTGTAGTTTCAACATTATTATTCGGACATCTAGAAGTAATTCAGTATTCGCTGGATATACAGGGGAGAAAAGAAAACAATTTTTTCCTCTACTTTTGACACACCCTGTAGGTTAATTCTGCTAGTAGATCTGCACACAATTAACTTTATCAAGAAGACTGATTTGTTTCCAACATTTTGCTTTTTTATTTACCCCAATATCTTAATTTGTTTGTAAAATGTGACGGTTTAAAGAAAATGCAATATTCTTAATTTTTTTATTCAGTTTTAGCAGAGTAATACATAATTTTATAAACAAATCAAACAACAAATAAACTAATAATTATTACAAATTAATAACGGGCCTTTCCCCCACGAGCGCGAATAACTGCCTCGTGGCGTACCCTCTATTAGATGTCGAATCTCCATCTGATGAATCTGATCCCATTCTTGGACCAAAGCATCTCTCAAAAAATTTAAATACTTGGAGAAGGAACTCGGTTACGAACTCGTCTGCTCATCATGTCCCAGACGTGCTCAATTGGATTGAGGTCTGGGCTACGTGATGGCCAGTTCATCCTTTGAATTTCTGTTTCGTCCAAATATTGAGATACGATCCTCGCAATGTGTGGTCGAGCGTTGTCGTGCATAAACATGAATTCGTTTCCTATAAACGGTACAAATGGAATTACATGTGTATCTAGCACATCACGAATATATCGGTTAGCTGTCATTGCTCCGCCGCCAACAATGACTAAATCAGTACCAGCTTCCATGCTTATGCCGCCCCAAACCATTACCGATCCTCCTCCTGAGTCTTGTGGAAAAATTTGCTTGGTCAAACCTTTCGCCTCTTCATCGGTATATTCTTTCACGGCCATCTGGAGAACGTAAACAAAACCTTGACTCGTCAGAAAATAAAATCTCACTCCAGTCGACATTCCAATGTTGATGCTCCCTGGCAAATCGAAGTAACTCCGGACCAGTTGCAGGTCTTCTGGAGCGTAATCCATGTTCTCGTAATCGCCTTTCGTTAACAGCTACTTGGCGTACTTCTTCCAAACGACTTCCAGCCATGACAGCAGTAGTATTTCTTTCTCGCAAAACGTTTATTGTTACAAAATGATCATCTCGAAAATTTGTAGAACGTCGTCTGCCAGATCCTCTTCGTCTCGAAAAACTACCAGTTTGATTGAAACGTTGTACAGCTCTCTGGACGCTACACCTTGTAACACCCAATATTTTAGAAGCATAATACTGAGACCTACCGTCTTGTACCAGAGCAACTGCTCGTGCTGCATCAGTAGGTGTTAAAACTATGATGTTAAATTAAATACTGATAATTAAACTGCAATTGCAAGTAACGAATATTTGACAGTTGTCAAATTGTGAGTTGGCCACAGAACTCTACTTATTTTGTAGTTTATTCTCTACCGTCATTCAAATTATGACCATTTTTAAAATGTTGCATTTTCTTTAAACCTTCACATTTTACAAACAAATTAAGATATTGGGGTAAATAAAAAAACAATATGTTGGAAATAAATCAGTCTCTAGCAGAATTAACCTACAGGGTGTGTCAAAAGTAGAGGAATAAATTGTTTTCTCTTCTCCCCTGTATATGCGGCGAGTACTAAATTACTTTTAGATGTCCGAATAATAACCTTAAAACTACCGTATTTTATCTAAAAGTTGCTAAAAAATTCAAATAAATCAGCCTTCCCATTTGAAAGTTATAGCATTTTTAAATAAATCATTGTTTTGAATGGATCGAATTTTAAGTCGGTAAGTGTATAACAGACAAATAACAACCAAATAAAATTTGGATATCGTAAAATGACAGTGTAAGGACAAACGTGGTTTATAGGTTAGAAATCTTCACTCGAGGGAGCTGGAATCTGTACTCATATTTCACTCAAACTCAACCTCACCTTTTGCCTGTTAAGTGTCTCTGCATACAATAAGGATTAGTGAAGTATGAGTGACCTTCAAGTGTCGACTATGAATTTCACCCTCAATCCACGTAAAACCAAATTGGAAGTTGTCTGGCCATAGAGAAGGCCCATCCTGTGCCACTCGGTTTGCTGTGAGTGTACTGTGCCATAAAGTGGTAAAATGAAGAGATACATAGTTACTTACCCTTGGGGCTACATAGTGAGCGTTTTCTATAACGGTAGGATAAATGAAATGTTCATGTTGTTGATCAACGTATTCCACCCATTTACCTTCGGATGTTCCGGACAAGGCGACGTAGTCCCACATTTGTAAATGCTGCACCATTTCACACAAACCAACACCACCGGCATGAGGACAAACTTTTACTAAAATAAAAAAACAAATATAAATATCTTCTGTAAGTTCCTTGTGGCATTACTTATTCTTTTATTTTTTTTGGGAATCAAACCATATTAATGTTTTAAAAACATTGTCCCACGATCACATAGGAAAGTGACATATATCACACTGTCTAGTTCTATGGAAAGTGGCCTTTTGAAGCGATCTATTTGAAAAGTTAAATTTTTGTCATTTTCTTGATTGAAAAAAATTTAGGGTGCGGTCGAGGATCGAACCCGCGTACTCTTCGTCAGAAGTCCGATGTTGTACCAACTAATCCAAATCACCTGTTATAATAGTAGGAAAATGTAATCATCTTGAAAGGTATTATGATAAATATGTAAGAAGTATGATGAACAATAATAGTTTCACTTTCAATTTCTATAATTATCCATCCAATTAATAATTCTCATAACCTACCTATAGTAAAAACCAAATAAAGTTGCGTTTACGTCATCATTGTAAACATTTGCAGCGTTGTCAGATTGTTCACGAAATATGGGAATTAACAGAAAATAACTGAAGAAACCAAAAAACGTAAATGTAGAAAATTTCACAATATTATAAATGAAAACTACAAAATTATCGATAGTTTGATAGTTTTCCTTTATCTTCTGTATGTTCCTTGTGGTATATTATTCATTCTTTTTTTAATTTCTTGGGAAATTAAACCACAATATTTTTAAATTCTTTATTTCAACGTTTCGGTAGCGTTCCAGCTACCGTTGTCAAGAAAAAATAAGTAGAAATTAATTTTTTTAACCCTAACTGACACAACAGAAAAAATTTGACAACTAGACAATCAAAAATTATTCACAACGGTAGCTGGAACGCTACCGAAACGTTGAAATAAAGAATTTAAAAATATAGTGGTTTCATTTCCCAAGAAATTAAAAAAAAAAGTTTTCCTTTAATATAGTATGGAGTTTTTCATTTACGTTTTTTGTTGATTAAATTTATGAATAGATTTCAAAAAAGTGAGGAATTGTAGAAGTGGTAAGGTTATTACTGAGTTACAAAATCTTTTAATAAATAAATATAATAAAAATACAAGCAATAAAATAAAATATGTTTAATAATGAACGTATTTTCAAAGAAAAAAACTAACATTGAACAAATCAACATATTGTGAAATGAAACTAGGCCAATTCAAATTCTTGTTCATTTTCTTCATCTGATTCAACATCAGTGCCACTCTCTTCACTATTAAAATTTATAACTATCGGAATAATTTCTGGACGATCAAATATTCTTTCCCTCTAATACCATTTGATTACAAATATTTGCCACAAGAAAATTTTATAAAGCACGTAACTATAACCTCAAAAATCGATGACACTACACAAGTAGAAAAGTCACAAACAACGCGGCAACATGACATTATTTCTGGCAGTGACTATTTTACCGTCAATAATTGGAGGCTTCTTTATGAGAATTTCAACACAAATTTTTACATCGAGGGACGTCTAAACCCAATAAAGCTATATTGTTTATACATTATTTTGGTACAAAAGTTTTTTTATTGATTGGGTTATCTTTAGAACCGATTAATTGACAAATTTAAGTATATGCACTTTTCGATAGAAATGTAGCCACACATGCGATAGAAATACGACCATGGTGACGTAAACGCAACTTTATTTGGTTTTTACTATATATTATATAGTTGAATTACTTGAATTTTTGTCACTATTGATAGTTATTGTTAATTTTGAAATCAATTATGTTGACTTTAATTGTAACATTTTTTTGTATTAATGTCAGATGTTAATTACACATTATTTGTTGAAAAAATCACGTGATCGTAGAAAAAATACTGTACATTACTCGTGCGAAAATGATTTTTCACACTCGTGTGATTGTCGCACTCGTCTTATGCCTCGTGCTACAATATTTCCCACTCGTGTGAAAAATGTCACTTAATATACTATATTGTGGTTTGATTCCCAAAAAAATGAGAGAAAAAAGAACAAATATAAAGATCCATTTTGAAGTTTATCGATTTTTTTATTCTTCCTCTTGTCAACAACGCTATATTTCTACAACATACAAACCTCCAAGTTTTTGTGCCATCAGATAAACAGAAAGAATCTCGTTAACGCCACCAATTCGAGCTGAATCGATTTGACAGTATTGAATAGCATCAGTTTGTAAGAATTGCTTGAATAATACTCTATTGCAACACATTTCCCCAGAAGCAACGCTAATTCCTAGAGGTTTTAGAGCTTTGGATATTTCGGCGTGACCAAGAACGTCGTCGGGCGATGTCGGCTCTTCGATCCACAAAGGTTTGAATTGCGCCAATTCCTTCATCCAATCGATAGCTTCCTGTACTTCCCACACTTGATTAGCATCCACCATCTGCAATAAAAATATTTCCATTTCAAATACTTTGCTGGAATTTTGTTTTAAATTGTCTTACCAAAGTTTTATCCCAACCAATGATGTTCCTAATGAATTCTAATCTCTTGGCATCGTCCTTAAGATTCTTACCTACTTTTACTTTAAACGCGTTGAAACCTGCGTTCATGTATTTTTCTGCCAAATGTTTGATCTTTTCATTTGAGTAACCCAACCATCCTGAAATGGAAGTATATCGGGTTATTTAACTATTTCAACGTCACGTTCTAATAACTTTTATTAAACAAAGAATATATTTTCAGATTAAACTGAAATTTGACGTTTCTTACTATGACGAATGAAAAATTATTTGATTCATACAACAATAATTTTAGTTTTGCTTGTAACCGATAAATGACGATGGTGCTGCACGAACTCTTCAACCTTACTATTACTCTTACTAGAAATTCAATAGCATTGTCAGTGAACCTAGTGAACAGTGGCTAAATATTTATTTATTACCGCACAATTTCACCTATCTATTGACATCTATTGACTGTATGCCATGATAAACTTTAAAATATTAACGGAAAACTCTTAATTGACACGATACCTGTTGAAATTTAAATTGTAAACCTTCCACTAAAATTTAGAGGCCGTTGAAGTTATTAACATAACATGGCCGATATGTAGCAAATAACGGATGAAGTTGGATATTAATTTAGAGAGATATTGCCAATTGCAATACCGCATACGGTGCGGTATTTATGTAACGCTATTTTAATAACGGTCAGCCTAAAATTTATTTGGAAATAAGAGCGATCGCCATCACTATAATCTAATAACGTAGCGCTGCGTTATATAGGAAATGACATTTCCTGTCTTTTTGGAACTTTAGTTCTTTACGCCAGGTTATGTTTAAGCGACCAGGGGTCGCGACGCAAAAGATCTGACCGTTACGCGTTACGTTACGCTACGTTATGTTACGTTGCTTCGTTATGTGCCTTGCTTTCGTGCTTGTGCCTCCTTAGTCTCTTTCTCGTTTACGAAGCAGCGATTCATAATAATAAATATGCTCCTGCCGGGATTCGAACCCGGGCCGCCCGCGTGCAATGCGAGCATTCTAACCACTGAACCACCAATGCTGGTATTCGCAGTGCTAGTGATCTACTTGAATTTGTTCGGATAAATGTTTACTATTATTTCCATAATTTTTTTGCGCGATTAAGGGGTCTAGCACATTTACTTTTCGAAATACAGGGTGTTGAAATTTTGAAAACTTGAATGTTTTAATTCGATAACTTTAAAATGGATGGATAAATTGATTTGACATTTGGCAGGTAGTTTTTAAATGTAAAAGGGCATATTTTGAAAGAAATTGTAGTTTGTGCAACTAGTGTGGATATGATGGCCATATCGCACGAGGACGAAGATGGAGCACGACGCCGTAGGCGATATAGACAATCCACACGAGTCGAGCAGCATATTTTTTCTACGACCCACTTAGGAAAAAATCTAGAAAATAAAAATTTCTATGAACTGTAATATAACTTCAAATTAAAAATTTAACAATTAAATTTCATGTTTCCACTAATTTTGTGGTAAACGTACAGTTCTTGAATGTCCAATTTGTATAATGCTTCGGTTTCCTTTTTTAAATATACGATGATGTTATAAGTAGATGTTGCCAGTCGGACTCCCTCATGAAGGGTACCGTACCATTATCTATTATAATCAATATTCTGCTAAATATTTCAAACGTCCACCTGTTGTCGTTATTAATAACAAGCAGAATAATTATTTAAAAATAAAATGAGCAATAAAAAAAACTCCCTCGCGGGGTATCGAACCCGGGTCTACTGCGTGAGAGTCTGGTATGCTTACTACTCGACCACCAAAGAATATGCAAATCGTTTATCTTTAACGTCAGATGTATTACATAATTTTTGCTTAAAAGGAACTAAAGTTCCTACCGTGTGTCCCGCGACACGTTCTACCTTTTGTATATATTTTTATTTAAAAAAAAAATCAAAAACCAAACAACCTTACTATTTGCATATTTTAAACGCAAATCTCAAAACAAACTAGACAATAAACACAATGATCAATAAAAACCTCAACCTCAGAAATCCGATGCGATTTGTTCTATTTTGTCAACTGCGCAGGAAAATGGGCTCGTTTACTAAAATTTTTAAATCATTTTTAACTATCGTAAAACAAAGTACTAAGGATAAAAAAATGATTCTGAAAATTTCATGTCAATAGAATATGTCGTTCTCCTAATACAACCAATTAAACAAGCATACCGTAGCGGGGCGAAGACTATAACTGTGACGTCATCGCATATGAAAGTTAATATTATGTATTGTGCTTCTGGATGTAACGTGCTTCGCATAGAATTTATTTATTTTGTATTAGGTACTTCTTACAAAATTTTTGTGTTAATAAAATAACATGTGTGGACCTAATTTTAAAAATTTTCCAGAAGTGGACTTTTTTTTTTTTTTTTTTTTTTTTTTTTATTAGAATTTAAGTGCCTCGACAACTATGGCCATTGGCACTGTACAAAAGACAAAAAGACATATTAATACATACACTATCTTAAAACATAAAACATGTAAAATACTCGGTAAAATATCACTAGTTTATATTTTGTGGTAGAGGTTAGTTGATTTCAGGAATTTCAATGTCTTTGGGATTTCAGCGGTGCAGTTTAAAAGCTCTTTCAGGTTTGGTGTTAGGTCTAGGCGCTTGTATGTGGTGGTGTATTCCTGGCAGTCTGTGAGAATATGTTTGACGGTTAAAGGACTATTGCAGTGACGGCAGACGGGAAGGTTTTCAGAAGACATCAAGTAACCATGTGTGTATCTGGTATGGTTGATCCGCAATCGTCTAATGACAGCAGCTTCTCTCCTGGTTAGGAAATCGAGGGAGGGACAGCCGATTAATGGTTGTATGTCGTAAAGGGCTGTTTTGCTGTCTTGCCAAAAATTTTGCCAGGACTCCTTGACGGACTTTTTGAATAATTGTTTTATGTCATTTGGGAGCTGGAACGTTGTTGTGGTGATGGAAGAAGAGGCTTCTTTAGCATGGTGGTCAGCGTTTTCATTGCCAGTAATTCCAATGTGAGATGGAAGCCAGATAAGACAGACTGTTACATCACGAGCTGAGAGAGTTTGATAGATGTCATGGATGTTTTGAACTATTGGATGGTCAGTAAAGATGGTATTGAGTGAGTTAATTGAGGAAAGTGAATCGGTACAAATGGAGACGCGCTTGACAGGAGTCGAGATTTGCTTGAATGCTTGGAAGATGCTATACAACTCACCAGTGTGAACGCTACATGTTAAGGGCCACCGATAGGAACCTATTAGTTCGTGGTTGGTTGTGACGGAGCAGCCAACACCAAAAGAAGTTTTTGAGGCGTCTGTGTAGAGAACTACATCATATGGTGTTTTTTCTAATATTTCCAAAAATGCTTTCTTTATAAGTATGTTGGGCGATTCATGTTTATTGAACTTGGTAAGGGAGGTATTGAATAGAGGAAGTTGTTTAGTCCAAGGAGGGATATGAGGTTGGGGGAGCGGAGTGGTCATTGAAAGGTCGGTATTCTGAAGTAATGGGAGAAGAAGATGGGCAATAGATTTAACGCTACGTTTGGAAGTAGTGTTGGAAGGATGATGTTGAGACATTGTAAACAGAGGGTAAACAGGGTTAGAAGGGTTAGAAGATGTTGATGCAGCGTATGAAAGGAGGAGGGATTGACGTCTTAGGAACAGGGGTGGCTCATTTGCTTCACAGTATAGACTAGCAGCTGGACTAGAACGGAAAGCACCGAGAGAGAGTCGAAGGGCTGTATTGTGAATAGAGTTCAGTGAGTCGATGGTGGATTTGGAGGCTGACATGTAAATAAAGCTGCCGTAGTCTAGTTTAGAACGGATGAGGGATCTGTAAACTCTTAATAAGGTATTTTCGTCAGATCCCCAGTGATAGTGGCAGAGAGCTTTGATGATATTAAGTCTTTTAAGACAAATGCCTTTGAGTGTGTTGATATGAACTTTCCAATTAAGCCGAGAGTCGAAAGTTAATCCAAGAATTTTGCAATGATTAACAGCAGGTAACAGGGAGTTATTAAAGAAGATTAGCGGTGTACCGGATGGGGATCTTCTGCTAAACTTTATGACCTTCGATTTACTTGGAGATAAGGAGAGATGTAGGTTGTTGGCTCTATCTTGCAGCAAATTTACTGCGTTTTGTAGAAGTTTGCAGATGGTGGAAACAGATTTTCCATGGCAGTAGACAATTAAATCATCAGCATATTGAACATATTTGATGGGAGTAGGAAAGTTGGCGCATAAGTCGTTTATTGAAAGGATGAATAGGGTGGGACTTAGTACAGATCCTTGAGGGACACCATCATTTTGGGTGTGAGGCTGGGAAAGTTTACCATTTGCAGAGACTCTAAATGACCTTGCAGTTGAAAAGTTTTGTATGAAAAAGAGAATGTTGCCATCTAGTTTATATTGTAATAGTTTGTTGATTATTGCATTTCTGGAGATTGTATCAAAAGCACCTTCGATGTCAAAGATAGTTGCTACGAGATCCTGTTGATTATCTATTGCTGAGGAGATGTCGGTTTGCAATAAGACAAGGTTGTCACGAGTAGATCGATGACGTCGGAAACCAGATTGGGCACTAGGAATAATTTTGTACTTCTCCAAAAACCATAGGAGTCTTCTATTGATCATTTTTTCCAGAAGTTTGCAGTACATGTGAGAGATATGGGGCGATAAGATTTCACCCCTGTGGGGGGTTTGTCAGGTTTTTTTATTGGAATTATGATAGCGTTACGCCACGATTCAGGAAATTGCTGTGTGTTCCAGATAAGGTTGAATATTTCAAGAAGTTTGAGGAGAGAAGGATTTGAGAGATTTTTTAGAAATATATATGGGATGTCATCGGGACCGGCAGCTGAATTTTTACAAGAAGATAAAGACGATTTCAGTTCGTTAAGAGTGAAGGGGGCATTGACGTATGAAACGTCGTTTTGATCGATTGGAAGGACAGGGGGCGATTTTTGAATTGGGTTAGATGGAATGATAGAGGAGAGGCTTCTGTTGAAGTTATTCTCAAAACTTTGTGCCAGTGTGTGATTAGATGCGACATAATTTTGCCAGGAGGTTTTTTTGCTCTGCTTAGTGATGTATTTAGCTTTTGCTCTGAGTTTTTTCAGTTCAATGAGATTTTCTGGGGTTTTATTTCTTTGATACTTATTAAGAGCACGTTTGGATTGTCGGATGGCGTCTTCACAATCTGGATTCCACCATGGTACAGATTTGTGGGACGAGGAGATAACTGTTTTACCAATATGAGAATGAGCTGCAGAGAGTATACATTCGGTCAGTTTATTTAAATCGTCACTTATATTCTCTGTGGTAACTAGGGAGGATAAGTAGTTTTGGGAGAGTGTGGTAAACTCCGACCAGTCTGCGTTTTTTAAATTCCAGAGGCTTCGGGTCACTGATTCCTTATTGGCATTATTCGATATAAATATGGGAAAGTGGTTGCTACCATGAAGGTCGTCAAGGACTTGCCAGGAAAGAGAAGAAGCGGATTTTGGGTCACAGAGACTGAGGTCGATTGCAGAAAATGTACCTGATGAAATGTTTAGATGTGTGTTTAAGCCAGTATTCAGAAGGCATGTGTCTGTGGCATTTAAAACATTTTCTACAACTTTTCCTTTGCCAAATGTTCGATTGGAGCCCCACATGGAGTTGTGGGCATTAAAGTCACCGAGAAGAATATATGGTTGGGGAAGTTGGAATATTAATTCAGTTAGCTCTTCTTCGCTAAGAGGATGATCGGGAGGAATGTATAAGCTGCAAATGGTAACTTTTTTTGGATTCCAGAGAGTAGCTGCTATTGCTTCGAGGTTTGTGGTTAAAGGGAGGTGAGATGAGAATATGTCCCTAGATATAAATATTGAGGAACCTCCGCTGGCTCTAGTGCAATTTGTACGAATATAATGGTAGCCTTCAAAGTTATTTAGATTGCACTGATGGTCAATTTTGAGATTTGTTTCCTGAAGACATAAAACGTCGGGGTTATACAGTGATATCAGTTTTTGTATTCTTTCAAGGCGAGGATAAAATCCATCGCAGTTCCATTGCAATACAGAGAATGTTAATGAATTAAAAAATGTTTGGGTGAGATTTATTGAGATAAGACGGAAGTATCGGAGGTTGTTCCGTCGTCAGATGTGAGTAATTTAAGTTTATTTTGAAGTCGCGTGAGGCGATTCTTCAAAGATCGGTCGTTAACATTTGTATAAATTATAGACAGGTCACTTAGAAGTGCGTCGGTGTCGGGGGTAAATTTATTAGCCTCACTAAGGGGGTCGTTGATGCCGAAGGTGTTTTCAAGGGACGCGATTAGTTGGGTTTCGTTAAGGGTGAAGGATTCAGGGGAGTTTTCGTAAAGAGTGTGGATAGTAGAGCGTGATTCAGGTGATATATTATGACTGTCGCTTTCAATCTGTTTTGATATCTTAGATTTCTTTTTGTTTTTTTTTGAAGTGGAAAATGAGGGAGGGGGCATAGTATCAGGATTAGGGGTAGGTATAGGAGATATAGGTGGGGAGGAATCAAGATTACTGTTGGCTGAACGTGTTCTTTTTTCGCCAGTTTTTGGCATTGAAATTGCAGGGGAGGAGGTGGAGGCAAGTGAATTTTCGGAGATCAGTTCGGTATCAACTGGAATGGTTTCTGACGGTGCTGGATTGGTAGAAAGCGTGGGTTCCAGGCTGGAGAGATCATTTGGATTGGAGGGCTGGTCGAGGGACGAGGGAGGGTTTTGGGGACTGGTACAGGATTCGGCGGTGTGTCCAGCCTGTTTACAAAGAAAGCATTCTAGTTTATCAGTTGAAATGAATGTTCTGTGGGCTGTATTTTCATGAGAGACGACAATCGAAGTTTGTAAAGTGAAATCATCACTGTTGGGTAGTACATAAGTCACACGACGGAAGCTCAAAACATGGGCGTATTCATCATCGGGTGAGCCGCATTTGACGTAGGAAACTGGAGATGTTAGTATAAGACCAAGATCATGAAGTGCTTTTTCAATTAGTGCATTGGGGATGGAAGGGCTGACGTTGGAAATTAGTATTCTTTTAGTGGGAGAGATAAGTCGCCGAATAGGAATCACATTGGAGTTGACTGTAACATTTTGGTTAGTTTTTAGGAGGTTGTCTACTTGTGTGGAAGAGGATAAGTAGATACAGATGCGGCCATGGGAAATTCTGGAGGCGAAGTGTACGTTTTTGGGCGAAACAATGCTGCCAATAGCTTTGATGTAGTCGAATAAGACAGTATTAGGAATAGAGGGTAAAATGATGGCTTGGTCTCGAGATGGAACTGGCGTAGGGGGCAATTTTGTTGAGATGGCAGCGGCATAAGATTTACTGTTTGAAGTGTTAGTTGGGGTATTTACATTGATTTGTTTTTCTGAAGTTGGGTTTGACATATTGTTGTGATCCTGGATACCAAAATCACGAACAATTAGTTGAAAAAAAAGAGAGAAAGTAGATTAAAACTAAAATAGAAACTCAGATGTCAGTCTTACTCTTGATGACTGGCCTAATTATTTCTCACATAAATAAGTAAATATTTTATATTCACCAAATTGTAGACATTAACTGGAACTCTTCTTATCACATTTTGAGGATGATAAAAACTAACTCGTTTAAGAATGATTATAATTAACGACTTGTCGATGTGTACTGTATGAGCTCTGACACGTGAATCCAGAAGTGGACTTGCTCTAATGATTATGGAGTTTTTTAATAAATAACACGAGTTTATTATATTATAATTTTATACTATGTGACACATCGTTTTTTGGCCATTTTCGGGTCAGAAAGATTAAAAATGTCAATATTTTCATAAATACATGCTCTCTCAAATGATATACAGGGTGAACATTAATAACACCTCAATCTATAAGAACAATATTATCTACGTATTTTAGGAAATTTAGATTAATAGAAGCGTGGGGTTTTCAACAACCATCTCAATATGGACAAGGCCGCGCCTAGCTTCAAGGAACAATAATGCGCCCTCCCCTCAAAATATATACTCTCTTTTTTTGCATAATTCTGTATCCCCTTTGGTGATGCAAAATAAAAATTAAATAATGACAATAAAGGACCTGAAGAATCGAAAACTTTGCACAAGTTAGGAGTACGATTCGATTCTTTTTTGAATTTTTTGGGAAATTAAACCACAATATTTTTAAATTCTTTACTTCAACGTTTCGGTAGCGTTCCAGCTACCGTTGTCAAGAATAAATAAGTAGAAATTAAGTAATTTTTTATCCCTAACTGACACAACAGAAAAAATTTGACAACTAGACAATCAAAAATTATTTTGAAGTTTAAGACTGCAAAATTTTGTTATCAAATTTTTATTAATTCATAGTAGATCATATCTGTGGCAAAATGTGAAATGAAATATTTCATTTTATGACATTCCAACGATATGATAGTCTACTAGAAATGGAATCCAATGAAGTACACGTTCCAGGAACGGTTTTTATTGGGATAGCGCGTTTTTTCGCTTATATTGGAAATGTTGTTAATAAATAATATACTACAAGGAACATACAGAAGATACGATTCGATTGGTTACAGGGGCGCACTCCCAGTGAATATTTTTATTAGAAAAATTTATTAATTAAGATTAAAACAGAACTAGATAATATAAAAAAACTAAATCTAAAAATTCCCATGTAGGTGGCAATGAAGAGGCAGATCTTCTACCGCGGCAAGCTTCCACAAGTGAAAGATCGGTGATCGTGCCAAATGTTGTGCCTAGCGATTATAAAGGCTACATAAAACAAAAACTGCTCAGTCTGTGGCAAAACGAGTGGGAAATGTCCAACTATAAGCTCCGCGAGATTAAACGCGACGTGAAACCGTGGCGACAAAAAACTGGACTCAGGGAGGACCAAGTGAAAATCAACCGACTGCGATTAGGGCACATCAATTTAACCCAAAAGTTTTTGATAGCAAAGGAAGACAAACCAACCTGCAATATATGTAACAAAGACTTGACAGTGAAGCATATAATAGGTGATTGCTCCAAATACCTGGTATCAAGAAAACAAAATAAATTACCAGGCAATTTGAAAAATGTTTTGGGCGAGCAAATGGACGGAGAACTGATAATTAAATTTCTTAAAGAAACCAGACTGTACCACCTCATATAATTAATTGTACATGTACCTATTTTCGTCGCTAATAACCTCATTGGTTGGAGCGACGTTTAAGAACTGAAATAAATAAAAAATTGGGATTAAGAATGTAGGAAAACTAAAAATTCTAATACTAAAAATATAAATGTTGAAAAAATGAAGTGTCTAGGCGTCGCCCCAAGTTACTCCGCGCCCATGGACATTGCTCATCCTGCCCTTATAGACGGCGCGGGCCTGAATATGGATTCACAACGTATTTTATAAGATAATTTATAACGATTCTGTACTTCTGATTGAAGGAAAATTAAATCTTATAAATACACAAAGTATGTTGACTTATCATTATTAGTGAATGCTTTGAGTCTATTTATGCTTTTCTGCCATTGCTTCCGTTTTTTTTGCATCGTTATTAATAGAAATAAATGTTTTGTTAGATGTTTTAATCGCTATACTTTTACTTTCTGGAACCGCACAATATTTATACTCTGGTTCTGGTCCATTGTGTCGAATAGTTCAAATTATTTCTAAACGTTCTTATTTCACAAAAAAACGCTGTTTAGAGTTTACTTAAACGTATCAAAAATAATAAGCATGTAAGCAAGCAAAATACTGTTACTAGCTAAGTAGTCATCTAACCGAAAACCGATCGGCGTGGTATCCGCTCTCTGAACGAACATTATGTGCCGTATTTATAATAACACTCGACGCTATGTAACCGTAAATAACGCGAAGCGCTAACGTTATTAGCGTTAGAGACGCAAAGAAGTGAATCGCGCATTTAATAAACGTCAAAATACCGCAAACGTAATTACCGCAGACCATTTTTTAACAAGCAATATCTCTCTATTATTAAAACAACCGATACCGTTATTTGCGTATCGGAAAAGCGCTGGTTATTTGTTTTATCTACAACTGTCATGTAACAAGTACGATTTGACACTATTTTTAGTGTCATAATGACGTATATTACCGCACTAGTGCGTTTTTGATTACATTACCGCACTAGTGCGGTAATGAGAATCTAGAAACATATTAATACCAGAATTAAATATTTAAAATAACACTGGAAGCTGCATTTTCAATTTCCGAAAGGAGATTGTCTTCGCTTGAACTCATTTTTATAGATTTTTGTTCATTCAACTTTGAAAATTTGATGACATAACTAATTTATTTTACTTCCACATCCTTGTTTGTCTTTGATGATATGGTCACAAAATATGATACACAGTACCTTATGTTTGCAGTCAGTATTATTTAAAATACGTTGGATTGGAATTTTTTTTAAATTTTATAATTTAGGTAATACTGTTAATAATACTAATAAACAGTTGTAGATAAAATTTTGTACGTAACACGTGTGATAGGAATTATTAACGCACTTATGTGATTACACGACTCGGCCTACAGCCTCGTCTTGCAAACTTCACATGCGTGCGTTAATAATGTTCATATCCCACTAATTACGTAAATAACTATTATCAAATTATATAGACGGTATTTGAGGGATTACTGAGAAAAAATCCAGATATTGTGATAGAGGACGTGGCTGCACTATGAGTGACGAAAGTGTCAATTCGTACGGTTTTTCCAATAATTCAAGGCAACAAGAAACTTGCAAAACCAATTCACAATTAACGTACAAATATAGTACTGGAAAATTTTACCAAAAATATTATTAGAAGATAAATCCACGTATTTTATTTTAAATTAAATTGAAATATCTCACAGAAAACATTGCGTGGAATGAAACAATCTTATGGAGAGGGGTATCGTGAATGAAGACGTGCTGGTAAAATAGTTATTTATGATACAAGTGCGTGAAGTTATACTTTTGCGCACGAGTTGCGAAAATCCAATGAGTTTTGCAATGAGTGCGCAAAAGTAGGTACTTCACGCACAAGTGTCATACAAAACTTTATCTACGACCACATGCAAGAAAAAATTAAAAAAATGTGCTCTGAAGGGGCTAAAAAACATAAAAATAAATTTTTTATAAACAAATATACACACAACGAATTCTAATTATTTAAATTGATATTTACAGTAGAATGAGGACAATTATTTAAATTACTAATTATAAAATTGGGTAATTTGTCTTTTTTTAAAGTTTTCACTATGTCTGACACTTCTGTCAAATTTTCTGACAACACAAAAATGTATAACACAAACGACTAAATTCAAGGCAACTTGATAATTATGTAGCTAAAAAAGAGTGTTAAAATGAAAACCCCATTTAAAAAGCATTGTTCATTTACGCACGCTTTTTAACGTTTGTATAATGTATGACTTCACACATTTTTTTTGGTTCGTAAATGCCTAATTTTAAAGGTGATCGTAGATAATAGTAGTTTGTGCAACTAGTGTGGATATGATGGCCATATCGCACGAGGACGAGGTGTGGTACCGTACCTTTGTCTATAATAATGAATATTCTGCTAAATATCTCAAACGTCTACCTGTTGTCGTTATTAATATCAAGCAGAATAATTATTTAAAAATAAAATTAACAATTAAAAAACGTCTTCACCGGGAATCGAACCCAGGTCTACCGCGTGAGAGTCTGGTATGCTTACCACTCAACTATCGGGGTTTAAACTAGTCTAACTACGTCAGAAGTATTGAATAGTTTTATAAGAGCTGACGTCCATCGGTAGTCCCTTAAATACCCATTTTATTCTGTTTTTAGTATTTGTTATTAATTTATACGGATTGTTTTATTTAAGTTTATTTTTGTAAATGAATATTCTCAATCCACTGCTTCTGGGAGAGATTTTTTTTGACAAATTATTTTGGCTAAGGAAAACGTCTCATTATTACGCACGTACGTGATTCGGGTTTTGCTTCACACTCGTTGCAAACCCCGCACCTCTCCGTACTTTTTAAATGAGTCACTGAAATTGTTATTGAATTTCTAGTGTACATCTTTCTCCTCCTAGAAATTTATTTCTTTTTGTATTCTTTTGGCTCGGAACCAATAATTCATTGTTGTATAGTATATTCTATTATAACTCATTCTACCACGGCCTTTTCAAAATAGTTTTCCCCAAAATTGTTATATATAGACGATACAAATATTTTTTCCCAATGCTAATCCGAGTAAGGCCCCGTCTACACCGGTTCTTTACTATATCTGTTAAGACTACTACAAGAAATGGAAACCGGTATATAAATTATATAATGAACGATTGGAAATTTTGCGCACACAATGTTATTTAAAGTGCAAACCATAAGGTTGTTTGGGTTATCCGAATATGTTAATTTTGTACTCTTATCTAATAAATTATGCTGGTAAAAAACAAATATTTAGTCGTTAACCTGATAATTATTAGAGTGTGTAAAAATCTAAATATAGTGAAATGTAAACAATAAGCTGTTGATTTTTTATTAGAATATTGTCCGCTACGGATATCCTAAAAAATTTATAATGAAATTTTTTTAATATAAAAAATTCGAAAATATCAAATTTAATAATAAAACGTAATTTTACAGATACGGTAATTGGAATGATGTGTTAGGCTAATGAAAGTTAGTTGAAAACACTCACCTGCTTGGGTTGTATAACAAGGATACCCAGTCTCTAACAATTTATTCATTCGTTGTTCTCTTCCTTCTCTACCTTTCTTGAGCATTTCGATAGCTTCTTCTTTGGTAACTACGTTTGTAAGATATCTGAAATCGATGCATGATACCAACTGTTCTGGTTCCATGTCGGCCAACAATTGCCATACTGGCTTCTTTACTAATTTTCCCCATAGATCCCACAAAGCATTTATTATGGCTGCGGTCGCAAGATGAGTTACTCCTTTTTCGGGTCCAATCTGAAATTAATATTACTAAAATGCTTAATATCCACAATATAGGGAATACCCCTACATTTGTAACAAGGGCAAGGCAAGAAGTTTTAGATGTCACACTGGCAACACAGGATCTAAAACATATAGTAAAAAATTGGAGAGTATCGGGTGAACCATCACTCTCCGATCATAGTATCATAACATTCAAGTTAGAACTAGGCATACCTGAGATAAGCCTCAGGAGAATACCAAGAAAAACAGACTGGGACAACTATAACACCTGTCTGAGAAGAAATCTAGCACATATCCAGAGAAGGGCTAAGCACCATCTCGACCTGGAAAATGAGCTAGAGGATCTGAACAGGGCAATAATCGAGGCGTTTGAATCGAGCTGCCCTCTTCAAAAACTACGAAGCAACAAAGATGCACCCTGGTGGAACAAACATCTGTCAGAAC
>CAJUYI010000493.1:0-10643 GCA_910591695.1 Galerucella pusilla
GACATCAGACTTATGGGTCTCAGGGATTTCGCTTTATTGTCACCTGTGTTTGACAAAGATTTTACTTTTTCAGTATAAACTGTCAACACATCAACAACTGACAGAATAGAAAACAATTCACATTATTTACCGATTCAAAAAAATCCACATTATTTACCGATTTTGTCTAATTATTGGCGTTTTCAGGCAATTTTTAGGTATTTATGATATAATTCATAGGCGTAGCAGGTTTTGTTTAATATACAAATACGTCTAATAATTAGTTAGTTTAGATTTTTGATAAATCCATATTTAGCTAATTTAAAAAAGTACCAATATTTCAAGTGTAATAAATTAATAATTTTAAAATTTCACCCTGAATAATTCATAATTGACCATACATTATTTAGTTTGTTAGAATCGGTTCATTAAGAGGATTTCAAAAATATGCAAATATATAGGGTGTTTGAATAAAAAAAACAACACCGACTATGGCATACTTGCGTGAATCACCCTGTAGATTTGAATTTATGTTTACATAACGCACAACTCAATTCAAAAGTTGACATGTCTCGGCATTTTTTATAATTTTCTAAATAATGACATAAAGAATTTTATTCCATAAGTGGTTTCAGCACTGTATATTTTATAAACTCAGATCTTCTAGAAGTGTCGTCTAAAATGTTCTCCAGAACTCCACAAGTGACGACGCTACTGGCTGGAATAACTAATGTCATAAATCATGTTAACGATACAGTAACCACCTTGCTTTTAAATAAATTTCAAAAATCAGATTCTTAAATAGAATAGTGCCAGGCTAGATTACAGGAAGGAAATTTAATATTGAATTCTTTAAGTGTAAATAAAATTTAATGATTGATTTGATGGAAATCTAAACTAAACAATTTAATTTGATTTAAACTTGATAAAGCGACTGTGTTAGCGAAAAGCGTTACAAGTTTAAATTGAACATTTGTTCAAATATAGCGAGGATTTAAACAAAGAATTGTTTTATATCATCGTTTAAAGTAGAATGAGCAGATTATAAAAAAAAGATCGAAAAGACTATAAGATACCATTGGAACTAGTTAATATTTATTCTTATCGACATGCAGGTATTTTGTAACTCTCTCATCTCACACTAGGAGCACCACCATCAATCGCTAATTTCATCTTCATTTATCATTTATTTTCATTTTTACTTTTTTTTCATTTTAATATCTTTTTTATTATTATTTCCAAGCCGAAGGATGCTCTTGTGCATTATTAACACATAACAAACACACACACACAGCTTAAATTAATTATTTCAGCATAAACAAACCGAATTTCTTTATTAATAGCGCCCACAACTTATCTACTGCAATTTAAATTTTAATGAAAAATCAAAAAGAGCTTTTCAGCTTACATCAGGCAAGTAATTCTATATCATTGGCGGGTGCGGTTCGTTAACAGCAAAAAAGGGTTTTGAGTTTGAGATTAATTTTTAGATTTATTTTTAATAAATAATAACAATCCTTTTTTTAAATATTACGATCCGAATCAGCTCAACAGCTTACAGCTAAAAACTTTTGCACTCTTGATACCCATTTGGAATTTTTCCATTGACCAGGATAGACAATTTCAATTAAACTGTATATTTATTTTAATAGTCCAAAAATAAGAAAAATACTATAAATTTATTATGATTTTTGTATGGCGTCATGTCCTGTGTTTCCAAAAATCTCTTTTTTTTTTCTTATTTTTTGGGAATCAAACCACAATAATGTTTTCATATTGTTTATTCCGACGTTTCGGTATAGGGACCAAAAATTATTTAATTACTACCTAATTAATCTTGACAACGGTAGCTGGAACGCTACCGAAACGTCGAAATAAAAAATATAAAAACATTATTGTGGTTTGATTTCCAAAAAAATAAGAGAAAAAAAAATAAGTAATGCCACCAGGAGCATACAGGAGATATTCAGGAAAACATTTTTATTCACTTTGAAGAAGCTGGATTTGTTTCCTTGCAGCTTAAATCTGAAATAAAATATCTTCAATAATTAATAGCTCCCAATTTAATAATAAAATATATGAAAACTCTGAATTAATAATTCATATTTCACATTTATTTTTTCTTTGAATAAAAAAAGGTGTGAAATGATATTTCAAATGGGTATTAAATAGCAAACAATGTAAGTCCAACTGTGCTTAGATAAACATTAGTGTCTAAGTTGACAAGTTTGAAATTTATAGCTGTAAGATTAGATTCAAATTTAATAAATGTGTTTTATAAATATTCGATTATTATTTTAAATGTTTTTACTATGTACATGAATATATTTAAGCACAAATTCCACGCTGATTAAGTTAAGGAAGACACCCAATTTATTTAAATAAGATATACCGGACGGACTTTTAATTGTTGGGTTTCCAAAAACTTTCAATTTCCATTTAAACTTTCTTCTAAAAAAGTAAATTTTGTCCAATAAATTTAAAATATTTTTTATTTTCCTGTTATTTTAAACACTAAAATTCACTTTTCTCCTTCTTTAATTATTTCCTGAAAAACTTTTCAAGCTTTTACTCAGTTAAGTTAAGATTAAAACAAAATCTAAAGGAACTAATTCCATTTTCAGAACGGAAAAAGAATTTTTTAATCAATTTCCTTTTGACTGGTACTTAATCAGCGTGATGGACATAAATAAGACAAAAAAAATTAAGCACAACAGCATGCGCATGCCAAATTATTCAAAATATTCCAAAAAATATATATATATTTAAACAATTGTGCCATAACGGCACAGCTTCAGCAACTCCGGCGACTTCAAAAATTCACTATTCAAATTCACAAATCATTCACCTTTCATTGGCAATTTTTTTAACACACCAAATTAACAATAATTATTAATAACGAAGACGAAAAATGTTATAAGTACACTTTGGTTAATGCAAAGATATATATTTTGAAATATAGTTTAGACAATGGAGACCGCTCTACGTCAACTGTCAAACGTCAAAGTACTTTGAAACGTTCAGTTCATGTACTATATTTGAAACTAAAAGAACTTGTTTCTACAGTGTGTCTACTTAAATTGGTTCCATATTATTTACGATTTACATTATATTGTATTGTCTCTATGGATGCTTTTTAAATAAAAAATTATATCGGATAGTGGCATTTTAAGTTTTGAATCATGCAGAACTTTTCTTACTGAAAGCTTTTGGGTCTATGAACTGGTTAGAGTCTCTTTTATTTTTTTGGAAGCCTACCTCGTGCTCTGAGCACTTCCTTGTAGCACTTTGAACCTTCGACACTAGTGCTAATGTTGGTGTACTTCCCATGTTCTCTGCTGTACCGGGTGATCAGTTAAGGATGGCGATGGCCATATCTCATAAGATATTGGTCGTATAGATTTAGAAAAAAAAATTTATGATAAAAGTCGCCAAGAGAAATTGCTGGAAATTATTTTCGAGTAACAACCAACACTAAGTAGAAAAATAGGATTTTTATAGAATTTTGCCTAATGGAAGTATATGGATGATATCATTTTCATATTTTCGGACCATTCACCTACACTTTTTGTTTGAAATGTTTTGTTCTATCTATCAAAATAAAGCGGTGGGGGAAGTTCAATTGTTTTTTTTAACAAACCAAGGTTTCTCCTGTTTCGCTTGACCGATTTTAACAAATTTGGGCTCAAATGAAAGAGCATAATTTACACTACAAAACGCTTACTTTGTTTTGACTTTTTGACTTTCGTCTTCGCCGCTAGATGGCGTTAACTGAAATGGTAGCAAATTTTTGAGTTTTTTTTCAAAAAAAAAACAAATGTAATGGTATATTCATTTTTACATATTTTAAAAGAGAATACATTTTTCTGGGATTTAATGGAAAAAATTAATCATTACCTTTTTTTGAACCGTTGATATTGAACAAAATATAATTTCATTACATTAAAAAATGGTACGCCACTGCTTTTTATCAAAATAAAAATCATTTTCGTAATCACTTATTAGCTGCTAACAAAAAAACCTTTGACTTTTTTTCGTTAGACAAACGGTTTTGGATTAAAAAAATCAAATAAATTTACATGGGGCGCCCATACCTCGAAACATGTAAACCTATATATCTTCTGTAAGTTCCTTGTGGCATTATTTATTATTTTTTCTCTTATTTTTTGGGAATCAAACCACAATAATGTTTTTTATTTTTTTATTTCGACCTTTCGGTCGGTTAAGACTACAAAACTTTGTTGTGAATTTTTATTAAGCTTATGCTACCATTTAAGTTAACGCCATCTAGTGGAGAGGACGAAAGTCAAAAAGTCAAAACCAAGTGAGCGTTTTGTAGTGTAAATTATGCTCTTTCATATAAGCCCAAATTTGTTAAAATCGGTCAAGCGAAACGGGAGAAATCTTGGTTTGTTTAAAAAAACAATTGAACTTCCCCCACCGCTTTATTTTGATAGATAAAACAAAACATTTCAGTCAAAAAGTGTAGGTGAATAGTCAGTAAATATGAAAATGATATCATCGATATACTTTCATTAGGCAAAATTCTATAAAAATCCTATTTTTCTAGTTAGTGTTGATTGTTACGTCCTCTAGCGGACGTTTGACAAACTCGAAAATAATTTCCAGCAATTTCTCTTGGCGACTTTTATCATGAATTTTTTTTTTCAAAATCTATACGACAATAATTATCTTATGAGTACTAAGACATATCAGTCTTGCCAGTTCTCATTATTGTATTCTTTTGTCTCTTGTTCACCATTATCAATTTCACTCGAATTTATTCTGGTTAATTTTAGAATTTCCCCAATTTGTCTCAAACACTCTCACTAATAATTTTCCAAAGTTAAAATATAGTATCCGCGTAAGTAGCTCGCTTCAATACATTTGGCAGTTGGACATGACGGTTCAATATTTTTTTTCATCCACAAACATATTTAGAGCCATAATAAAGCTCTATTTTTCTAATAGATATTCCTCTACATGGCACCCAGTTCGTAACATACGAAAGCATGTTTTTGCCTAATAGCAGTATGTCTTCAGTCCCTCTAGACTCTCCCTTACAACACAAAACGACATCGTACACACAAATCGATGCAATGCTTGAAAATATGTTGTTTGAAGTGCAAAAACAAGAAAAGCTATTCGGATTAGACTTGGACGTACTAGAACCCGAGCCGCAATGTCTCAATACTTTAGAACTACTACCTAGTACTGACGCTTTAATAGAAGTACCTATTAAAAAGATGATTCGTAAACCAAAAATATACGAAACAACTCAAGAAATTGTTATTAACCAAGACGACTCACCCTATGATTTAATATCGTTCACTGGAAACCCGAAAGCCGAATCAACTCACGAGTACGACGAGGTAGTGTTTCAAGAAAACATAGATTTAGAGAAAATTTCCAAAAATATAAATAAGCTGGTAACATCTGTGGAAGAAGACGAGCAGAAATTGTTAACTTACCATCCAGAGGATGAATACCTCGAAAAACCTTACACCTATAAAATAGACTTTCAAAGAGCGAATACAGCATCTAGCGAATCCTTAAGTGATCACTATCAGGATAGCTTGAATGATCCAAGCGAGCAGAAGGAATCATCAGTTGACGATGATTATGAATGTATAGAAAACACTCCTTCGGTACATGCTATGCATTTAAGAGACAGTAGAACAGGGGATGATATTTGGTGGGAAGGAACGTACCGTAATCTCAGTATTGTTCCCGAGGAAGACGAGGAAAATCAAAGTTTACTAGGAAGTTGCTACTCTAACAAATCGTATACTACCAAACCTTATTCGCCACTGATTGAGACAACTGTTTTTGAAAGAACTCTACCAAACACTTCAATTGTTAATGAATCCAGTGACGAGAGCTCTTCGATTGCTTCTTCTAGCTCTGATGAAGGAACTTACGAAGTAACAAACAAAATAGTTAAAGCGGAAGTTAAACTATTGGTTAAGACTTTAGATAGAGGCAAAGAAGCTATTGAGATTCGATCTGTACGGGAGTTTTTAGATGATCCAGTTAAAAAAACTAACAATCAAGAAGCAAATAAAGTTCTTAAAGGAAAAAGTCAAACTTTACCTAGTAAATTTAGTGAAAAATTCAATAATTTGACGCAAAAATTTACTGGGTTAATCGATAAAAAGAAGTCTAGTTCATATTCACTTTTAATGGATAACTGTAAAGATGAATATAAAGAAAACTCGTTGACGAAGCCTTTATACGTTTTACAAAATTTGTTTGTTAGGAATTTGGATCAAGAAAAGCAGTCTAATTTGTTAGCTTCGAAGGAGTTGTCGCGCAGTAAAAAAGAACTTCTTGCCACTTCAAACAAACCTTTTCCTCTGGATTACGACCCGAGTACATACGTAGCAGAACGAGACAGTCCAAAAGTTGATCTTTTTGCTAACATCCCTTTTTATCCCTGCTATGAACAATATACTAATCAATCTGAAATTGAATTTATTTCAAACCCTTTTACTGAAACTCCCGATATTCCTGAAGCATACTGTGATTGGCTACATGCTAAAGAGGATGACCATATAGGTAACGTTGATGATTTAGAATTGCTGAGATTTAACTCGTGCTGACTCATACGCATGGGTTTGGATTGTAGTTATTTGGTTTGTTAACTAATATTTTTGTAAAACATATCGTGCATTAGCCAAGGTAAGATTATTTAGTTATATAGATAAGATAAAAAAAAAGAAATACTATACAGGGTGATTCATTAGTGCGATAAAGTCCAATATCTTGTAAATAGTTAAAGATATTTGAATGAAATTTTGACTGATTGTAGCCAGCCTAGAGGATCATATTTTAAAATCACTCGCAATTGTACAGCGTGTTCCAGAACGCCGTGCCAGATCATAGTTATATTTTTTTAATGGGACACCCTGTATTTTACTTCAAATTTGAATTCTGCTTGACTTCGCTATTATAATGATACAATATTGTAATAGATTACACAGCGTATTTAAAAAGTTCTGACAACTTGTTCCTGTAAATCGTAATGACTTCCACGCCCTGTATACTTTAAACTGCACAATTTAAAATCAATCTTTCACAGCCATACGTCTGTGATAGTCGTCTAGTACTACAATTCAATTGAACTGATTCGATATCTAAAAAACCGTATACAGGGCGAGCCCAAACTCGAATACATTGGTTTCACAATTTTTTTAAATGGATCATCCTGTATAAAGTTACTTTACTATACTTAAAAATTCGTTGAGTATTCCCTATACCCAAACTGAATAGTTTTAGTGATATTTCTTTTTTATGGTTAAAGAAAACCAACAATAATAAATTTACTCATACTTATTTATTAACAACTATACTGAAATTTATAAAAAAATCAACAATAAAGTTATAAAAGGTGCTCAAAGTGACCACCCTGTACATTTATACAGGTTTGGAGAAGGTCTTGAAAAGATCGACTCACATTTCTAAGCATTTGCTCATTAACATTTTGAAACGCCTGCCTTATTCTAGTTTTCATATCGACTGGTGTAGTAACAGATAATTGGTACACCTGTTCTTTAATAAATCCCAAAAGGAGAAAATCTGCTTTATTCTGGAGAACTGGTACTGCTCGTCCAATCCACCTTTCAGGAAACATATCATTCAATTGTCCCTGAATGAGCGCGTTATGGTGAGCAGGAGCTCCGTCATGAAGATACCACATTTGTTGACGTGTACGGAGGGGAATGTCTTCAAGCAGAACTAGTAAATGATTTTCCAGGAAAATGATGATATGGTTCTAATTTAACTATTTAGAAGAGCTCTAAGAAACCTGATCCTTCTGCATGTGTGGTGGCACTGTTATCGACCTTTCAAAACCTTTTTCTGAGTTAACAACTCTCCTAACATGAAAATTGTTGTGAATTAATTTAATTATCTGCTTTTTATTGGAAATAAACTTTTTAATAACAAAATAGAAATATCAAAAAAACTATTTAGTTTGGGTATAGGGAATACTCAACAAATTTTTAAGTATAGTAAAGTAACTTTCATTTACCGATATAAAATACAGGGTGACCCATTAAAAAAAAAATTTGTGAAACCAATGTATTCGAGTTTGAGCTCGCCCTGTATACGGTTTCTCAGATATCGAATCAGTTCGATTGAATTGTAGTACTAGACGACTATCACAGACGTATGGCTATGAAAGATTAATTTTAAATTGTGCAGTTCAAAGTATACAGGTCGTTGAAGTCATTACGATTTACAGGAACAAGTGGTCAGAACTTTTCAAATACGCTGTATAACCCATTACAATATCATTGTAATAGCGAAGTCAAGCAGAATTCAAATTTGAAGTGAAATACAGGGTGTCCCATTTAAAAAAAAATAACTTTGATCTGACACGGCGTTATGGAATACGCTGTACAATTGCGACTAATTTTAAAATATGAGCCTCTAGGCTGGCTACAATCAGTCAAAATGTCATTCAAATATCTTCAACTATTTACAAGATATTGGACTTTATCGCACTAATACAGGGTGATGTATTTTTACGGTTATAAAGTTTTTGGTAGTTTAGAGAAAGCTTGTTGGAAATTGCATGTTCTTACAGGAAAATCGACCGAAGACCGACAATTCGTTAATAAAAAATCGCTTTACGATTTAACTAATGCTCTAATTCAATCTGAGTCACGCGCCGAACCTTATCATACCCACACTGAAAAATATTACAAACACGATCTAGAAAAACCGCTCGCCGATGACGATTCCACTATTAAAAGACGAAAAAAAGGTATTTTTGGTACACTCAAAAATTTCGTCGGTAAATCAATCGATTCCGATTCCGAATCTGAAAAATCTTCTCCGAAAAAGGAGAAAAAGAAGAAAGATAAGAAGAAAAAACCGATGGATATTCCTCCTGAAATCCCAGTAGCACCACCAAGAAAGCCTAAGCTCCCAACACCACCATTAGATCCGAAATACGACGATATTCCATATTTCGAAGCTTCTCCAACAGAAACACCCGAACACACTTTTAAATTAACTAAATCTTACAAAAAACCTCCACTCGTACCAGTTACAGACTTAGATGATTTAGATACTGAAGTACCAGTTAATATAACACACAAAGCTAGAGAAATAGTACACGCAGTACTTGCAGACGGAGAACAAACAGCTAGAACCAAACGATCTAAATCACCTAAAAAGCAGAAAAATGTTATTATCGAAGAAAAAGTTACAAAAACTTTTAAACCTTTCACAGTCGAAGGAGAAGAATTTACAATAACTGTAGATCATACAAAAAAAGGTTCCCCAAAGAAAACAAGGGAAATATTTACATTAAACATAGATGAAAGAGACGCACAAATAGAAAAAGAAATATTGGAAAAGTCTCCAATAATACCCGAAGATAGTTTGATCAAACCATTTGTACACATACAAGAAGAGCCTACTAGAACCATACGCAGTCATGTTTTTGAAGATATTCTTGAACCACAACTATGTTTATATCCCGACAAACGATTGGATTCGAACGAAATTAAAAAACTCACCCATGATTTAATCCAAAACGAAATGAGCTTTACAGGATGGGCAGACGATAAACACAATATATTCAAACCACTTTCTGTACAACCGAAAGAATTAGATATTGAAGAAATTAAGATTACAGACAGTCAAAAAATGAAACGCAAACATGGCGGTAAGCTGTTTGGTTTATTCGGAAAAACCTCCAAGGACGTTGATTCTGATGATGATAGCAGTCGAAAAGAAGTTATCGAAAAACAAGACAAGGAAACATCAAAAGAATTCATCGCGCAAACCGAAGTTGTGAAAGAAGATTTATTCAAAACTAATAAAACTAAAAGTAAAGATAAAGGCGATAAAAAGTTCTTGGGAATATTTAAAATAAGTAAGTCAGATGAAAAGAAACCAGCTTTTTCAGATACTGTTATCAAAGATATGATTGACTCAACTGCTTTTCTTAAAGAAGAAGTTGATAAATATCATGATGTAAAACCTTTGATAAATATGGAGGAAGAAGAAGGGATATTGATCAGAACTACATTAGATGAAGTAGTACCAGCGAAGGTAGAACCAGTTTTTAATGAAGAACATTTTATTGAAAAGAAAGTGTCTGTTAAAAAAGGTAAACCTACAATTATACTAACTGCTAACGCTACTAACATTAATGGAAACGATGATGTTAAGACTCCCATAAAGCAAATGGAAGGAAGTCCAACTAGGATAGTTACAACAGTTGAAGAAACTAAAAAAGTTACCAAGAAAACAGAAATAAGAATTGAACCGGTCGTACCGGAAATAAAACCGAAGTCGCTAGAAATGGGAAAAGAAGATAAGCCACAGGTTATAACAGTCACTCAAGTTATTGAAAAAGAATCTTTGCCAGGGACAGAAACAGTTGTTGGGTATGTACCCGATACTGTTGATACGTTCTTGAAAGACGAAATCGATAGATACCACGATGTAAGACCAATTGTCCAGCAGCCTGTCCTAGCAGCTGAACAAATAGTAGTAGTTGATGAATCTACTGTAAAAAGTGAGCAAATTAAAGACAAATCACCGAAGAAATCCAAAGATAAATCTGAAAAAGAAGGAAAAGGCGTATTTGGAATATTCAAAAAGAAAGGAGATTCTTTGGAAAGAGATATCAAACCAGAAGCAGT